>CAJNIZ010000337.1:0-23166 GCA_905231905.1 Symbiodinium pilosum | reverse complement strand
TTCCAAAATACCAAATTAAAATATAGAAAGGATAAGAGAGAGAAGAAAATGAACAAAATGAATGAAGATAACAAATTTCCTGAACAAATGAACTAAAATCCTTACTAGTTCAGTTATAGCCTGTGGTAGAGCGCTTGTAAGGAGTGGACAAACTCACGGTTAAATGTAAGGGTGTAGGGTATAGGGTGTGGGGTTTAGGGTTTGGGGTGTCTCATCGAGCCCTGAGCGGTATGATCCCACCCCCGCTGGCTCTCCGCCCTCCTCTGCGGGTTTTGGGGTTCCTTGATCTCTGATCGTGCTCTTGTCCTTTAGTGTGTCTTTTGGCTCTGAGATGATGAACGATGCAGTCATGGAGTCATGACTGACTTGGGGAGCAGTGCATGAACGCGTGCTAGGGCACGTACCAAGAGAGCGATGTCCAGAGCAGGCGGGTGCAAGGTTTGTGGTCTGGCTCCAGGCCTTTAGCTTTCTTCCGTGGTTGAGCCCTGGTTGGAGGCTTCACAGTCCACCGCGACTGCCTGCGACCAGAAAAGAAAGCTTTTCAGGGCCTTCGAAGGGCCTCAGAGCCTTTGCCTCCAGAGCTGAGAGGTGGTCCTGTCTAGGCGGGCGCAGGGTTTTGATTGGGTCTAGCTTGAGGTTGGAGGCCTTCCGGCTTGAACGGCTTGGAGTCTTGCCGGGATTTGAAGGTTCAACGCCTCAACAAGGGCCTTTGCCAACAACTCGAAGCCACTTGCTAAAAGGCGGACCCTGAGCGACGGGAGGCCCAAAAAAACGGTTGCATCGATTCGCACTAAGGCTTGGGGTACCTCATTCCAAGGGCGAGCTCAGGGGTGACTCAGCAGTCTGCGGGACTGGGAGCTCTGTCACCAGTCGAAGTCTTCTTGCTTCGGAGCTGCCTCGCCTGCCGGCTTCAGGGCATTCGTCCTGCTCGACCTCACCGGGCTCACTCAGCTTAGGGTTTGGGGAAGAACTATGGGTATATCCCTGGCTCAGTGTTGCAAGTGATTCTTGTTCGTTGGGAAAGCGGTATCTAGGGTGATAAGTGTTTCTTTCCGTGCCGGTATCTGAATCGAGCTTACTCAGAAACATGTTTGAGTGTTGGTTCCCCTTCCAAAGAGATGCATGACAGGGGATGGCAAGGTGTTGGTAGGGGGGGTCTTCAAACTTCTGCCCCTAAATCCTGAACCGGGCCCCTGCTGGCCAGCCCTATACTGCTTTTGAATATGAGCCTTACCCTCCCCCAAAACTTACCCCAAGATGGCCCTACAAAGTCTACGATCCATGTGAAGCTGGGCGTGTATGGGGTTCCATGTTATTTTGGGGGCTGATGATAAGTGATTTGAGGAATCCAAGGTGAATAGCAGTGCCAATAACGGTCGTTCAAATCTAGTGATAGGGATCCCAAGCACTGGCTACGGTCGTGTACCCGTTTTGCAAAGGTTTCAGATTCATGTAAGGCTTTGGATTTAGGTATTAGGGTTTAGGACTGTGGGCTTTGATTTTACAATGCTTGAACCTTAGCCCCTACATCCTTAGCTTTAACCGTGGCTTTGCAAACCGGGGATTCTGATGGTGCAGCGAATTGCTGTAATTATGCAAAGTCCCAAAAGATTTAAATGCGGCCGTGCCAGAATCACGGGGTTCAGTTTTTATGCCAGCGTCGCACGACACAATGACATGCAGGTCTGAAACTCAGATGCAAAACCCCAAATTCTGACGATCGAACATGCTTGGGTTGAGGGTTCTAGGTTTAGGGGTTTAGGGTTTAGGGTTAGCGGTTTCACTTTGGATTTTAAGGGTGTAGGGTTTCGGGCTCAGGTTTTAGAGTTCAGAGACCCTTGCCAAGACCCCAAAATCATGGGTTAAGAAATAAAGTCCCAGATTATAGCTACCCCACCAATAGCTCATTCCTCAAGCGCCACAAGGTCCAACTCGTCAGGGCCTAATCCCTACCTTCTCAAACAAACATGGAAGCTGATACCCTTAACCCTAAACCACCCTTTTCGAAGGACGTTTGTCTTTCTATGGCCCTTTTTGGGCTCCCATGTTTTCTTTGTGAAAGTCCATCTACCCTGGAGTTTTCAGCTTATACATTGCCCCGAAACCTTACATAAACCCTTTTCAACCCTTCTGGGGGTTCCATGTTTGTGTAGTGGAGGGTAGTCCATAAACCTACACCCGCGCAGCGCTGATGCAGGCCACCGGGTCCTCTTCGCAGTTTCAGCGGAAGAGATGCGGTCCTGAGGGTTTAGGGTCCTTGCTGCAGGGTATAGAGTTTAGGCCTGTAGTGTTTGTTATTTGGACGGTTCATGGATATGTAGTATTAGGGTTGTGAGTAAACCACAAGTTAAAGCTTTCAGGCTATGTGAGCTATAGCCTAAACTCCTAGTATCCCCTTCAAAACCCCGATAATACACCCTTATACAATCCCCTATATAACCCCCTTTCAGGAGTTCAGACCCAAAACCTAAATTCCCACCCAGGCTTGCTTAGGCCGTACCCGCCCACCCTTTTCCAGGGCGCCTGGACCCAACCCTACACCCAGCAGTTACTTACACCATTGCTTGGGGCGACTATGCAAGACTAAAGGAGCCATAGTCTAAACTCGTAGTATCCCCCTTAATAACCCCATAGTAGTCATAGTAGTCCTCTATATAATACCTTGTATAAACCCCTTGAGGGAGTTTAGACTATGGCACAAAGAGTTACTAGAGCGTGAGCTGCACCTCCAGGTTCCGGTGGTAGAAGCCCCACCTGCGGGACCCTTTTTTTGAGAAGCCCAGGAGGCAGCGGGCATGCTGTGTCATTCCAAAAAAATGGGGACTAAAGCCTTCACCCGGGGTGTATCCGGGCGTCATTTCTACATATTGCCTCCACCTGCCATGCAACCAAAAGCCCAAAACCGTTAACCCAAATCCCCTATAGAACCACTCTTAATGGAGTTGAAATGGAGGTTATGTGAGGAACTTGGAACCCTGGTCGAGAGAAGTTAGTATTTGGGGCTTTGTCTTTTCCAATTTCTAGTATGGGAGTTCCAGAAATCAGGGATATATAGAAATATGGGGTTGAGGGAAATTACGACTGGGGGTCTCTATAATAAAGATTGCAGCATTTTGGGGTCTATATTGGGTCCCCCTAGTTAGGGAAACTGCCATATATTCCCTAACATTCAATGTGCCTGAAATGCCAAGTGGGTTATAGGATGGAGCAGTCATCAATGGAATGGGGGAATCAAGTATGGGAGTTTCGAAATTAATTTGACAAGACAGCGGCAGCAATCTATTCTGGCATTCCCTGCTGAGCACAAAGCCCCTTCAAGTTTGGACAACCCACCTTACACGCTGAACCGTATCCTCTGAAGCCTATACACCGCAGACCGTAAATCTTAAACCAGGGTCTAGGGTCGAGTCTAGGTCGCGGAGTCAAGGGCTCTTCATCTCAACAGCAGTGGACACGAAGCGGTCCGTTGCTGCATGCATGCGTCAGTCAAAGACACTGATGTGAACGCCTCTGCCTTCAGAGGTGAAAAGCGAGTGCGAACGGTCGTTTAGAACCGTGCGGGACAACATCGCATTTTCTGATTTTTGGATAATTTTGTGCATGCTCAGGGTATTCTCCTGAGGCCTAAGCACCCTAAGTTCATGTGGGCAGGGGTCGGTATGCAGCTCCTGGGACAGATGTTGTCCATCAAACCCAAGCATATAGGATACAGGGTTTATCTAGGGGCTATGCAGGGCTAACAGGGCTTACATAGGTTTAGGTAGGGTACAATTCAAAAGACACTTGCCATGCAGTTGCCGACTCAAGCGGTTTCCACACCTGAAGTATCCCAAAAGCTTGTCTGTTGTCTGTGTAAAGTTGTACCATCTCAGCTACTCCAGGAAGGTTCCAGGTGGACAAGGCATGGAGAGTTAATGGCGTGGGATTTAAGTATTTAGGATTAAAGGCGGGTGGTTGTCCTCAACTTGTAAGGTCCATAACATCCTCCTTGATAGAAACCCGCATCCAGCACCAAAGGCAGGTTCCTTTGAAAGGGGGTCTGCTCAGGGACCCTTAGGCTTCGCTGGCCTTAGATTACGAAGGGAACAAGGGGAGTCCCTTCTCAACTAGTTCGACAAAGCTCAAGTTATAGTCCCCCGTAAGTAGATAGAATATGGGGTATGGGGTTTAGGGTTTAGGGTTGGGGTATATGGGGGGATCTTATTATGATATATTATATAATCAAGCTGTAGCTTATGAATGGTCCCCCACAGATCTACTGTTGAAGAACTACGCAGACGTTTCGTAATTTGCCCTGGCTTTTCAGAGGCTGTATGCGGCCGTTTTGAGAAACTCGTATCCAAGTGCTATTGACAGTGCCTGATGTGACGTAGTTCGACCTCCTCCGCAACAACAGGTACTCTGGGAGGGTTTTGGGGACTTCGTAAGGAATTGAACAATTATGGTCTAGTGCTCAGAGTTTAGGGTCAGGGAGCCTTAGGAAGTAGATTCTTAATTGGGATAGCGAGAGTTACTATATGGATGATGTATGGGTCACTAACCTACTTCCTAAGTCCCTCTGACCCTCCGAGTCGTACATGCACTAGACGTGGACCTCTGTGCGGGTGCGCGGATTACATTATGGTGAGGAAAGAGACTATAGGATTGGTCCCACTCGCTCCTTGTCATAAGCATCGAAACTAAGACCAGGGTGCTGCTTTTCGGGCTGATCCTAGTGACTTGCCAACAGGCGTCTCATGGAACTCGCGCTTACTTGCAAACTCTACCTGCAACAGGTGCAGAAAAGCGAAGTGCACAATTTCAGTGCATCAGCAGCTAGCAGCACAATCTCAGCGAGAGTAAAGCAAGTTGCAATGCACTTGTCCATTGAGTCCTCCACTCGCCACGTGCGATTGAACCCTTGACTGTAGATCCCGCATCCCTGACCCCAACAACCCGGTCATCAGCATCAACACCTCTGAATCATAGGAATCTCAATGGCTTTGGGTATATTATAATAAGATCCCCATATACCAATATTCAGCAAATAGAAATCCGTGACCTGCCACCTGCCGCAGCGGCGGACTGAAAGGCCGATGTCATGCTCTCCGTCACTTGAATGCAGAGTCCACAAACCCTGAAGCCTAGATTCCAGGGGATTCCGCGGTGTGGGTCTTTGGTTTGTTGCTGGGGGGAAGGCTTGATTGTTAGGCTCTAGAGTTCAATACCCCAATTATGCATAACCCTGCTGACACTGCGTTTTACGCCCCCCCCCCACACACCCTGTGTTCCACAGGTTTTGCTAGGTCCTGGGCAGGCATATAGATTGTCTGGAGACTTGACATTGGGCTGCAGCATGGCCGTCACTCCCAATTGTTCGAGGCAGATGGGTTAGGGGTTTAGGGTTTAGGGTGGGTTTGGGGTAGGGGTACGACGAACCCGGGAAGGGCCAGAGGCAAACACGTCTCCTTAAGCCTGACCAAGAGCTTCTCATGGGAAATATCGAGGATTGTGATGACCCCACTCGAGGAAATTTTCCCCGAATCTAAATCAAGAAGATAAAGCTTCCTACAGAAATGCCTGGCCTTGATTCTCAGTTCTCAAGCCAGTACCTTTTTAAGGCTTAGGGTTTGAGACCAAACCCTCAAGCGGAAACTCTGGAGCCTTAGTTGTCTAGGGTTTAGGGTTTAGGATGTCATCAAGTATGAAATCCCATACTTACTGCTCCCGATCAAACAGGACCTTTAAAACTAGACCATATGATTCTGATACAGAAGGTGCGTGATGCATAGTGCAAGTGGTATCTGTAAGAAGTAAAAGCTCTAAACCCTGATAAGAGCAAGACGTTCTGTGCGGTTTTCTATTGCATGCCTTGTTGCAACACCCCAAGGCTTCAACCCTAAACCATTTGGCCGAGCGCTCTCCTGATAGCCTCCAAGACATAAAGCCTAAAACCCTAGACCTCAAACAATAGGTTTCTAGAGTTATCCAGGCATATCTTGGGGACGTAGGGCTCAGAAATGGATAATTGAATGGAAAAGCATATGGAACATGCAACGGAAACTGGTGTTACATAGAGGATTCTAGGGGTTAGAGTTCCCATAAATTAGCGGCCCTTTTTTGAGGGCCTCGATTATGAGGTTTATAGCTTTTTCGGTTCTATATTGGCATCCCCTATTTCTGGAAACGACTAAATGCTAAACCCTGAACCCCAAGAACAGAACCCTAGACCCGGTCCCTGGGCGTTGCACATGTCACTTTGCCCAGCAAAGCTCTGAATGAGTACATGGGAGCTATAGTCTAAACTCCTTGAAGGATGTTATATAGGGGACTGTAGCCCTAAACCCTAAACCGTACAGGGGAGTATTATTAAGCGGGATACTAGGAGGTTAGATTATAGCTCACATGAGGTTGAATCTTCGTCATGGTGTGGGTGTCTTTTTGGAGAGCTTTGGAGTGTCCGGCTGCTAGATAGGGTTTAGGGTTTTGGGTGTGGGGTTTGTGTAGGGTTTAGGGTTTAGCTAGGCTTTAGGGTTTTAGGGTTTAGGGTTTAGGCTTTGAAAGATGTTCACTGAATGGACCTGCCTCTGCATTCATCGCCTAAGCTTCTGAGTTTCTGGCGTGTGTGCCCTAGAATAAAGATTGTATCGTTCGAGGGGCACAAATGGGGGCTTCCCAAAATTAGGGTACCCTTTGTGGGGGTCCCCATAATAAGGACTATAGTGTTTTGGGGTCTATATTGGGGTCCCCAAATTTTGGGAAATCACCAAATGTAAGTATATGCTCAACCCTGAGCCCTAAGATTTCAGCAAATCTCCCTACACGCAACCTCTACACCTTACTGGATCAATGTTAGGGATCCTTTATACTTTTGGGGTATGGGGTTCCTTATATTTCTGTAAAAAGGAACCCTTTTCTATTCCTGGGGTACCCTAAACCCTAAACCCTAAACCCTATACATTGCTCCTACCAGAATACGCGCGCAGTAGCCCTCCTGCGCCAAGGACGCTTTGCCGTGGGCCCAAAGAGCAGGCGCAGAGTTTGGGCGGGGTCTAAAAGCAGACTCACTAAACCCTAAACCCCAAAACCAAACCTTAAACCCTGAACCCCAAACCTTAAGCCCCAAACCCCAAACCCTAAACCCGAAACCAGGAAAACTGAGTTCTTACGGCCTGCTGCATCCTCTCTAGGCATTATGTGCTCATGGACCGTAGCTGACAGAGGCTCTAAATCTGGCATAGGAAAGACAGCAAAAGACCAATTGACGGGTGTAGGGTTTAGGGCAAGAGAACAATTCAAGGGTTTGGGGTTTAGGGTCTCTGAACTCATGTACGTAAATCTGGCGTAGGAAAAACAGCAAAAGAACAATTCAAGGGTTTAGGGTCTCTGAACCCTTGTTTTTAGCTAATGGTGGAGGCGGGAAATCCCGTCCACGATCATGGTGTGGAGAAGCTGTTGTCTCAGACCCCTGCAGAGAAAAGAACCCTAAACCCAAACACTCAGTGTCACACCGCGTTGGATCAAGATGAGGGTTTCTCAAAACGTCCCCTGGATATATGCAGGGAGCCCTTGCTGGAAATGCATCCACCCAATAGAGATCTGTTAAATCCCCAGATATCTTTCTAGGATCCCATACTCTCATGCCAAGAACCTCCCTAAACTGGGTTGCTGTTATGGAACTTAATTTAAGCTACTATATTGGGGAAACCATATGAATTGTCATACATATATATGTATATCCATTATGGTAACTTAATTTAAGTTCCTCAACAGCAACCCCGAACCCGTAAGGCAAACATCAATGGACATTTTGTACCTCACAATGGAACATTAAAGCTCGTTCACCCCTCGTTTTCATCTGAAGAGCTAGCCCCAGCCCCATCAAACAGCCGGGACCAACTCTATTTAAAACCCGGTTTAGCGTTTAGGGTCCGTGTGGAGATGGCTTACTTGGAGTGCCAGGGGGACTTAGGAAGTAGGTTAATAGTAGGGATAGCTGGGTTTACTATATGGGTTCTAGGGGTTACTAACCTACTTACGAAGTCCCCCTGACCCTCCAAGTAGAAGCCCAGCAACCTGGGAGTAACACGGAATAGCCCAGGAGATGGTATGGGGGGACAGAAAGCAGTTCCCACAACAACCTTTTTTGGGACCCAACCCTATATGGGTGGTTGTCAAAATTATGGTGCCTTTTTGGGTACCCTAAATATTAGGTGCCGTATTATAATAGGGATCCAAAACGGGACCGTAATTTTGACAACCACCTATATGAGCTATAGTCTAAAAACCCTAGTATCCCCCCTGACACTTCCTGCAATAGTACCCATATATAATCCCTTATATCACCCCATTGAAGGAGTTTCGACTATAGGTGATAGAACTTCTATACACCCTAAACCCTAACCTCCGAGCCCCTGAACCCTAAATCCTGGACTCTTGTGATAGAGGAAGCTTCGCAGTACTACAGTGGATATCAACAATCGGTTAAAGTTTAGGGCTTAGATAGGGTTTAGGCTTTGGGTTATAGGGTCTAGGGGTTGATATCAAAGTACTTTATACCAATTTGGGCGTTTCAGAATACAAAGGTGTGCAGGACCCTAAGCCCTAAACCCTGAGCCCTTCACCCTTCCGCTCCTACAGTGGAGTGTAGAGAAGTCTTCGGAATTGTAACCCTTTAGGTTCCACGGGCGGTGCAAGATTTCCTGAGTCACGAGCGGTCATATAAACCTTCAACGCTACACCCAAAACCCAAAACCCCAAGCCCTAAACCCGAAACCCTAAACCCTAAACCGAGGGGGCATGCCAAGCCGGGATTGCGGCGCTTCGTCCCTAAGCCCTATAAACCCTAGTCATCCGCACCTACTCGACTCGTTCGGGACTTTCCCTGGCTTCAGGTTTTAGGGACTTGAGGCTCCGAAGAATAAATGCTCCCAAGGTAAAGAACATGGAAGCTTCTGTACAATATTTCGCGTTCAGGGTTTAGGGTCAGGGGGGCTTGGCAAGTAGGTCAATAGTGGGGATAAGAAGGGTTACTATATTGTAGGATATAGGGGTTATGAGCCTGCTTACTAAGTCCCCCGATTAGGCGAGGGGATTATGGTGCTTGCGCCATGAGTGCCGCTTCAGTAGTCTAAGTAGCCTCAACCATAGACCCGAAAGCCCAAATCCCGAAATGGTTGGTTGGGAAGAAAGGTAAGGTAGTGATTACTCTGCTGATCCATCCCTTCAACCACCAGAAAGCTGCAAGGAAAGATTGTCAAGATGCCTGATGTAGGGGCTTAGGGTTTAGGGTTTAAGGTTTAGGGTTGAGGGTTTAGGGTTGAAGCTTGAGGGTTTAGGGTTTAGGGTGCAGGGTGCAGGGTTTAGGTTGATGTAGGTGCATGCTTCAGGAGGGCAATCGATTGCAGACGAGGCAAGAGCACTCGCATTCATCCAATATCGTGGTTGCAGTATATAGGGCATGATAAGGGTTATAGTCCATAGTATATTGGGCTCTAGACCCTAAACCCTATATTGAGGCCCCCATATGCCCGGAGCCTGCCACATGGACCTAGGACTTGAGTGCCCTGTAGCTTGGCTTCCAAACGTAACACAGCAACAGCCCTAAGCTCTAAATCCTAAACCCCAAACCCTAAACCCCAATGCCCTGAACCTTGAACCCTACACCCTAAACCCCAAACCCTGAACCCTAAACCCCCTGAGTTGAGTGCAGAATGTCAGGTCTTCTTGGACCAGGGAGGGCCGTTACCTCATCCCGCAGGGTAGGAAGAATAGGGTCAAGGGAGTTGGGCTTTCTTGGAGGGTCAGGGGGACGTAGCAAGTAAGGGTTTAGGGTTTAGGGGGTTTAGTGTTTAGGGTCAGGAGGACGTAGTAAGTAGGCTCATGATTGGGATAATTAGGCTTACTATAGGGGCTATAGGGGTTTGTAACCTACTTACTAAGTCCCCCAGACCCTCCAAGTAGGTCTTATGAATCAGGGTTTAAGGTTCAGGGTTCAGGGTTTAGGGCTTAGGCCTTAGGGTCTAGGGCCTAACCGTAAACCCTAAACTCTAGGACTTTTTGGATTCTGCTTAAGGCTCTAGGGTTCAGGGCTTAGGATTTGGGATTCAGAGTGTAAGGTTTAGAGGGTCTAGGACCGAAGGTTTAGGGTTTATTGCGGGGGTTCGTGTCTTGCACCGGTTTAGGACATTTTTCACGTATGGAGTTTGGAACTTGGGGTTCTGGCTTGGGGTCGAGATCCTACGACTCTAGGCTGGGGGGGGCTTTTGGTTTAGGTTGTGAGTTTAAGGACTAGAAGGTTCTTGGGTTTTAGGCTGTAGTGTGTAGGGTTTTGATTTTCGCTCTAAGGCTTTCTATACGGACTAGAATTGGGGTTTCCAGGGACACGATCCGAAAATCCCTCAACCCTGAATCCCAAATCCGAAGCCCTATGCCCTATACCAAGCCAAACAGGCCAAAGACCGACATCTCCAAGCCCCAAAAACCCGAACTCGAAGAACCCTTCCAACTCTCAACCTCCTTCATTAGACCGCTCTACCCGGGCAGTCCAGTGCATTTTTGTCTGGTTTTGATTCTGCGGTTGGGATTCCTGTTAGGACCTCCCCCCCCCCAAAAAAAACAAAAAGGCTTAAGGGTTAGGACACTCAAAAACAAATATTCGAGGTAAAGCCCTAAAGCCCTAAACCCGACGCCCTGAGCCCCTAATCCCTCTCCGGTTCAAACCTTATATACCTACTATATACACTATATGTACCCCTTAAGGGCCCCCAGAATCCCTCTAAAAAGCCTAAGGGCCCATATTAGGGGCCCATACTTCTAACCTTAGAATCCCTGAACTTGAGTGCTGGGATCGAGGCTTCAAGCGCTCCTGGCTCATTTGTTAGCCATCCGTGGCTCAGCTGAACTTACTGTGTCATAGGATTGAGGGTTCGAGGCTTTGGGGTTGAGGGGCTGGGGCTTGGGGCTTGGGGGTGTAGGGCTTCAGGGTGTAGGGCTTAGGATGGCTTAGAGTTTTGTGTTTGAAGTAGCTAGACTAGGGGAGTCGGGGTCCAGAGTTCAGGATCGATCGCTGAGGCTAGTCTTCAGGAAGTGTGGGCCCTTTGGTGGCACGAGTCATGGGGTACAACAATGTGGCCTGAACCTTAGCCAGTCTGAACTCCTTCCAGGGGCGTTTTATGGGGGATTACGTAGGGGAGAATTTAAGGGTTATTTAGGGGGATGCTAGGAGTTTAGACTATAGCCTCCAGATCGCATGATCCACGCAAACTCCTCGATGGTCCTTTTGTTGTTTTCTGGACTGTTTGTGTTCGGCAGGGAGACAAGTGCGTCCCGAAGATATACTCCATACCGCATGATGACCCCAATGATTTTTTTGAGGCAGATTGCTCATATGAGAGATATTGGTCTATTTAGATACACGCAATGCAAGGCCCGAATCCCCCAAAACCCTAAGAATAAATTCCCCCCAAGTATCAAAACCGTACACCGCAAACCCCCAGACCCAAAACCCAATAACCCCTGTACAACAAATTTGAAAGCACCGAAAAAAATACCACCAGAAAGCCCTAAACCCTTACACCCTAGACCCTATAAAGCCTTAAACACCCTCACACCCTCTCCCCCCCAGAAAGAAAAACTACGATTGTTAATACTACCATTATTATTCATATTACTATTACTGCAAGTACTATTGTTATTCCTACTACTATTTTCATTGTTCCCTGAACCCTAAAGCCTAAACTTATTACAATGATCACTATTGATGGAGGCAGCCAGCTTGACGCGATGTCGAGCTCCCAGAACCTGCTGCACGATGCACCTCGGCCTGTGGCTTCTAAGACCTCAGGGCTTTAAGGTTTAGGGTTAGCATAGGGGTTTAGGGTTTAGAGGTTTAGGGTTTAAGGTTTAGGATTTGAGGTTCGGTCTTCGGGTTTATACCGAACCCAAAACGTGTGTGGAGTACGGGCTTTTTGCACAACTTGTGGTAGTGTTCGACCATCATGTTACCTACTTCTGAGGTCCAGGTTGTGACTCTTGCAGGTCAGGGTTTAGGGTTTGTTCATGATTTTTGCGGTTCCCTACCCACCCCTCTTGTTGTCCGCTCTCCCCAGATTCCCGCTAGCTTCGAAGCTTCGAAGAATCAAAGAAGCCTTAAAACCGAATCCCTAAGCCTAAACCCTACACCCTAAACTCTCAAACCTAAACCCTACACTCCCCCAAACTAAGATGGAAATCCATATAGCCCCCCTTTAAAAGGACTGTAGTCTTTATAGGGCCCTCATTGGGTTTCCATGTTAGTTTCCGGGAGGGTAAAACCAACCAGGAACCTTGGACCTCCAACTTTCTGACTCTAGGACTGGGGGTCCAAGCCCTCTGGAGGTTTATTTTACGAATTGGGGTTCAGGGTTCATAAGATAGGATTTTTCAGAGTTTGGTGGCAGGGTTGGGATCTATGCTCTCGAGGCTTGGAATTCGGCCCCCGAACCCTCTTTTTGGAGGTTAGAGCTCGAAAGCTTAAGCCCTCGAAGTGCATATGGCTTTGGGCTAAGATACTCTAGGTTTCGGTTTCAGGGTGCAGGGTTCTTGTTTGCAGTTCCTGCCGCGCCTGCGTCCAAATGCAGCGACGATGCGGCGTCTCCCTTGCAGCTATGAAAAAGTTCCAGCGTCTCTTGGCTGTAAGACCAGTCGTCCAAGCGACTCTTATTCATTTAGGGTTTAGGGTTAAGGGTAGCATCTGTGGTTCCTTCTTCGCTACATGGATGCTGATATTGGTCTCATGCTGACGCAAACCGTGCCGCCATTGGCGATTGAGCACCTGGACCCTTGCCGCGCGCTATTGCAAAGCATAAGAAACAGAGTGATGATCCTGCTCTTGCTGAGCCAGAGCAACATCTTGTCTGAGAGCACTTTTCAAGGTTCCTTCTAAGATTCTATCTCTGTGGGTAAGTGGTCCTCTGCGCTAATGAGAGAGCTTAACATCGTAAGACTCGCATATGCCATTGCCAGCTTGTTTCCTTGCGTATTTGCTCGTGAGCCACACAAGCTTCGATGTGTGATTTCAAAGAGGGCTACTGTAGCAAGAACATCCCAAACCCTAAACCCTGAAACCCTGAAACCCTAAACCCTAAACCCAATCCCAACCACCCAAGGGGATCTCCATCACACCTCCATCGGGGAGGTTCGCCCCAAATGCAGAACGGACCTCCTCCGGCTCTCCTGCGTCCTCATGCACCAGGTTGAGGACTGGCGACTGCAGCCGTCAACAGCAAACATGCTGAAGCTGTTCTTGCATGTGACGTTCTGCTCAGCAACATAAAGAAGCCAAACCGGACTTGTGGTTCAGTGGAACGGAGCAACACTCGCATGGATGTCCTTGCAGCAACCAGCTGCCAGTCTCTCCAAGGCCGCAGCAGAGGTGCAATCGGCGATCGACACGGAAGACGTCGACCATATTTGGATAACGAGGCTTAGGGTTTAGGGGAGCAACAGCCATTGGTTCCTGGGTAGCTATGGTAGGGTGATTTGTTTGAGGGCTAGCGCTAACCTCATTCAGGGCACTTATCATCCTGCTAAGACCAAGTAATCCACTCAATTCCCGCACACTAAGACCATCCGGAAATCGCTACCCCCAGCCCCAATTCCTAAGCCCCAAGCCCCAAGCCCCAGACCCTAGGGCCTACCCTCCCCAGAAAGACCCCCTACATAAAAGAGGATGAATATATGGAATGTAACCCCAAACCCCAAGCAGCCTGTATGCTCAGCCCATAGACCTCCAACCCTAAGCCCAAAGAGACTTGAGCATGTTGGGTTGCAGCATCAACGGCTAGCGTAGCTTTTCCTGCAAGTTGATGTCCTGCATCCTGCGGCCGACACCATATCCACCACAATCCCAAGCTTAGTATGGGCTCTATGCCAGGGACCCTTCCTGGTTCAGGTACATATAGGGTATATAATAGGTACAGAAAGATCGTAGAGTTCGGGGCCATACCAGGGGCCCGTGGTTTCAACTTTAAATAACCCTAAAGCCAAAAACCTTCAACCGCATTAGGGCTTAATAAATTAGTTGGCGCTAAGCAGGGAAGAGGGTTCTGGCTGGTTTAGGGTCTAGGGTTTAGGGTTTAGGGTTCAGGGTCTAGGTGTTAGGAATATCTAGCCAGAGATCCATTCCTCACTTCCCACTAAGCACCGGGTAGAAATCTCAAGCTCAATGAAAACCCAAATCCAAAGCCCTAAAGCTTAAACCCTCAACCTTAGAGCATGAAACTCTGAGCCCTAAACCCTGAAGCCCCACACCCTACACCTTATAACCCTGAAAATTCACGCCCTAAGCCCTGAACCCCCCAAGACCTAAACCTTAACCCGCAACCCCAAAACCGTAAACAACCCTTAAACCCCAAACCCTTTATCGTTAACCCGCTTAGAGTTCAGGCCATGCAATCCATCCAGCAGGCAGTTCTGGGTTAAGGTTTAGGGTATAGGTTTTGGGGTTTGAGGTTTGGGGTTTAGTGTTTGGGGATGTAGGGTTTAGGGTTTAGGGATTTAGGGCTCACGATTTGAATTAGGTATTAGGGTTCACCGATCAAGGGTTTTCCAGTATAGGGTTTAGAGATTGGGCTTCGAATGTGAAGATTTTGGATTTGAGCTTTCGGGGTTGGGTTTGGCAGAGGTTTAGAGCTTGGATTTTGGGATCTAAGCGTGTAAGCCCTAAAGACTTCAAACCCGAGTCTCCATCAGGGCTCAGGGATTTGGAGTTCCGAGTTGAAAGGCGCGGGGATCAGAGTTCAGAGTTTTAGTTTTGGATGTAGAGCTTGTGCTTTGGATGTAACCCGAAGCACCAAGCCAGGGTGTAGGGTTTAGAACTAGTTCAGGATCTACAGGTAGTGGATACAGTGGATACCAAACATCCTACATGAATCTCGGTACCTTACGCCTTGGGAACTACGGTCATGCAGACTTTTGAAATCTAGTATCCCTAAACCCTAAACCCAGTAGGGATTCATACTGAGATTAGAAGTAAGGGTTCAGGGTCCGTGCGTGAGTGGGCACTTAGCTGTTTTGGCATGCGCCCGGGTTGGGGGGCCTTGGAGTTTGCAGGGTGCTTCGGGTTTAGGGTTTAGGATTTATGTATAAGCGTAAACGATCAAAGCAGAACCACAGGGAGAATAACGTGAAATAGGAAATGGAGGCCGGGAGTTCATAATGGCGTAGAGGGATTGTAGTGTAGAAGCTTGAATACGTACCAATATTCTTTTTCCTTCATAACTTTGAAGTGGACCGCGAAGAGATCGCGGCGATCCTCGCGGGTGAGATTGTTCATGAAGCTGGGATCACTGCAGTTGCAGGCAGTCTCGCCCACTTGGAAAAGGCCTTGGACAGGCTTTGTTTTCCTAAACCTTGGTGAGAATGATTTTGCGACACTGAGCCTCGATCCTCTGCTTTTTTCTTGCCAAGTTCGCGAAAAGCACCACTATTTGCCCTTATGGGGCTGTGTGGCAGAATAACTACACCCTTCCACTTCCTCAGACCCCTAAGCCCTAAACCTTTGCTTAGGTCTTAAGGGTGTCGGGGTTTGCAGGCTGAAGGGTCTGAGGGTTTGGCTCTTGTTTTTTGGATATTTTGGGTTCCTCGGGATTGATGGGTTTAGGCTGTAGGGTTCAGGGTCCTTGGGATGGATGGGGAAGGGGCCCATACAAATTGAGCCCTGGCGTTTTGAGGACTTCAACTCGTTTATCCGGTTAGCAGTAATTATGAGCCACCTCGTCTCTGGGGGTGCTCAGGTACTCCTCCTATCTCTGATTCCACCTAAAGCAGATTTACCGCAGCATGTCAAGGGCAGAAGTGTATTTGGTTTGTTGCTGGGCCACTGTTAACCTTCAAAGCAATTGAGGGTTCGTGCGCAGGTGCTTTCACGACTTTGTGGCGGCCCTTTCGGCTGAAGATTTTCAACAAGTTTAAGCTGGTGGGAGGGGCCATGTGCCACGAGCGGCACGAAGGTGACTTTTTCAATGTATTTCACGCTTCCGGTACAGGTCAAACGCCTAAGGTTTATCGCGTGCAACGCATGTGAGGTCGCTGTGGCTAGGGACGTCGCGCGGGCTGTTTGCTATATGCACACGCACCACGTTCCCGCACACCTGGCGCGTGTTGAGATTCGAGGAACATAAAGTCGGCAAATGTGTTGTTGTTCCCATGGGCAGCTAAACTGGCAGACTTCGGCTGCCGCCTCAAGATGGCTGGACCCGCCATGTTGGCGCATCGCGTCCGGTTTACTGACTGCCGTGGAGTGTTGGGCAGAAGTCAGCTGTAAATGCTGGGGAGCTTGCAGCTAGCAGAAGATCTCCGACGGCTGTCTGCCACGTATGTTTTCCGACGTAGAATCATGCTGTTATACAACAAAAATATGATGCCGCTCACTGTTTTTAAATAGGATTGAATGCACAATTTGCAGAATGTGAATAAAGCACGTTGGAAAAACAAATTTTGTTGAGAAGCATGTTGGTTGCAAAATGCACATTTTTTTGGTCGCCTCTTAGACAAAATAGGACCAGAAAATGGGGTTACGGAAAAGGGGCCCTTCGGGGGATACTATGCATACATAATATCATGGTGAGGGTTGTGGGTTAAGTCAACAGGAAACCGTACTATTAACTGTATACCCAGAGGATGGAAACTTAGTTGAAGTTCCCTAACCGCAACCCAGGTTGCCCTGTACTTGGGCAGAAGAGGGGTTTCAAGATTCAGGCGTTGAATACACTTTCAAGGATGAGAGTCATTATGTTCATCATAAAAGCTTCGATGGCATAAGAGTAGACAGTCGCTTGCATGCCACCATGATGTCAAAAACGGCAATTGTTAATCCAAAGGACAGGCTGAACTAGGTTTAGGGCTTAGGATATGGAATGTTAGTTAGGACCCCAGTGGCCCCGGTCCCATTACTTCATAAACCCGATATGGAGACCTCCCAAGAAGCCACCCCTACTTCTTGGAAGCTCCGAATGAGCTCTGTACAACCCTCGAGAATCCCTGAGGGTCATCCCGCAATCTCCTTTTAACCTGGTTCCTTGTTACATGAAAACGTTTAAATGCAACAGCCGTAAAAAGTTGAGCTCACATGACGTGCTACATATATGTAACGCCCCACCTGATTTCAGATTCCTTGACAGCAAACCTAAACCCTCCTAAACCCTGAAGGTTTAGAGCCCACTTTAGGTGTCGGGTTGCTTTGGAGGGCTTCGCAGACTGCATCTGGCTCCGCCCGGGCCCAAACCAACTCCCGGATCGTGTAGGCTCTAATTCCGCTGATTCCCTCAACCCTACACCCTAAACCCCAAGCCTCCTAAACCCTAAACCTCCTAAACCCTAAATCGCGTGGCTTGGGTGTTCCAAAATGATGGTCCTCAGAATCCCGACCTCAGGACACTTTTAGGGAGGCCAACCCTTAACCCTACACCCTGGACCCTAAACCCTAAACCCTAAACCCTGGACCCTAGACCCGCAACCTTGGGTTCCGAAGTCTGACACTCTCAACCCCAGACCTCTTGACTTCAAAGTCCGGAGCATTTTTATTTGGTCCCGGATACATGCGGATCATGAGGATACGACAGAGGTCAATTGGACGGATGCATGCAGTTGATTAAACCCTAAAACCAAGATTCTAATCCCCAGTCAGTTGTTGTTGTCGTCGGTATAGTGCTATCTTGTGTTCTGCCATTTTCTATGTGTTACTATCATGCTAACGATCAGTCACACAACATTGTAGCTGTTCTTTGTGTTTTTCTTACAAGAAGTTTCCAATAGTAGTGTGACTAGTACGCTATACCGTGATCAGCGTCATACTACTATCATATTATGCAGTCACCATATCATTGAGCAGGTTTCGTTGTGTTACGCCATCTCATTGTCACTGTGATCATGTTACTTGCTTCCTTTCGAAGTATTATTGCTAGTGTGCTTGTTGCTGCTTTTTTCAGGTCGCAACATTGTATCTCTATAGCAATATGACCTTATCAGAAGATAGTTGTAAGAAGCAGAGTTGTCCTTGTTACTGCGGCAGACCTTATTACGGTTATTACCTGAATCTCCCAGATTTGCTTCACTGCTGGATTTTTCATCGAGATGGTCGTCAAGATGTTTCTCCAGGGCTTCTTCGGATACTTCCGCACCCCAGCGCAGCTTATGACCTGAGGCTGTTTAGGGATTAGGGACCCTAAACCCTAAACCCTTAAACCCTAACCCTTAAACCCTAAACCTACCGGGTGAGGGAGAAGGCAACTTGGGATGGTCCTTTCTGTAGGGAGACAGAGGCCGTGTCCTGAACCTATATGAGCTGTAGTCTAAGCTCCTTAAATCAGGGGAGGGGTATATAGGGTTTTAGGGTTTAGGGTTTAAGGGGATTCTATAAGGGAGTATTATAGGGGTGATTAAGGAGGATACTAGGAGTTTAGACTGTAGCTCATATCAGGGTTTAGGGTTTAAGGTTAAAGCCTACTACTTAAAGGTTCCCTGAGTCCCTCACCATGATTGCTGATATCTACAGGTATGTCTGGGTCATAAGTACCGTGAGCCTCAAAGTGCCCCCAAACTTTAAGACACTTGTTGGGCATCAGTTTCGGGTTGATCGTCCCAACCCCAAACCCCTAAAACCACTAAACCCCTAAACCTCTAAAACCACAAAAACTCCAAAAACCTTTAAAGCTCCTAAACCATACCCCCCAAACCCGCAAACCCTAAACCCGTAAACCTTCAACCCTTTTTCAGACTATTGCATTGGCACTCTAGGTCGGGGAGGGGGCCGTGGCCCGAGCCCTCCACTTACAATCTACCTGAACCCCAGAAGTATGTAGAATAATTGCAATTTGGGCTGTTTTTAGGACTTTGGGGCTACTATTTTCCATACGTTTGGTTAGACCTGTGTTTCGGGGCTTGGGTTAATACTTTACCTACTCTCGGGGCTCAGGTAAGCACAGAATGCTTTAGCCCTAAGGCCCGAGCCTCCGTCATGAAATTACCCAGATATGCAGCCTCCCTTGTACGGGGAATCACAGCTGCTAGGGCTTAGGTAGGATTTAGGGTTTAGGGTTCAGGGTGTAGGGTTTAGGAACTACAGGCAGCATAGATGGTGCTTCATCATGTGGAGTAGGGGAAGGCGAAACCCTTTAACCTTAAGCCGTGCTACAGTGGGCAGACACTTGTACCCTGCCATCGTCATAGGTGCAGGAGTTCAGGGTTCAGGGTCTAGGGTAGCAGGAAATGAAGCAATGGAAAAGAGCATGGAAACCTAAACCCTAAACCCAAGTGCTAGATTGTTGGGGGTTATATAGGGGCTACTTGCAGCATCCGTTCCTTTATTACTTGCTACCCAGAGGTTATCCCTAAGCCCTAAACCCTGAACCCTAAACCCTATCAAGGCAAATCCCTAAACTGGATCAATGTTAGGATCCTTTATACTTTTTGGGATGTGGGATTCCTTATATTTATGTATAAAGCATTCTTTTTTCTTTCTGGGGTAGTGTGGGCTAAGTAAACGTGTGGGTGAAGGCTTGCAGAGTTTGAGGCTGAGGGCTGGCTGTGGACTTAGGATACAAAACCTTGTGGTCATCTTTGTCCATACAATACGGCCCACACATTGAGGGTATCCCAAGCAGCAGCATACTTCTGAGACTCCTCCATCTCCTGAAGCCAAGGTTTAGGGTTTACTGTTTAGGGTTTAGGGTTCAGGGTTTAGGGTTCAGGGTTCAGGGTTCAGGGTTCAGGGTTTAGGGTTCAGGGTTTAGGGTTTAGGGTTCGAGGTTAGGAGCATGGTGTAGTCTGTAGCTTGGGGTCGCCTAATCATCGCCCCGCTCCCCAGAAATATGTGTATATGCCTGTGTGCTTAAACACACGTGTTTAGGAATCTGGATATGTAGATGCATATACATATATATATATATATCTCTCTCTCTCTCTCTCTCTCTGTCTGTCTCTCTATCTATCTATCTATCTATCTCTTTCTCTCTCTGAAAAGCACGCAGATGTGTGTATGCATACGTACAAGTGTACATGTACATTCGCATTGGCAAGTATGTGTATGTTTGGAGACATGTGCATCTACATGTATACACACATAGAAAGATAGGCACGCAGATGGGTAAGCTTTAAAGTGGTTTTGGGTATCTGTATATTCATACAACTAAATGTGTACATACATATGCACATACCTATATTAGATTTCTTTATCGAGAAAAAGATTGAAAGACAGCTAGCAGCCAGATAGGTTAAATGCCCTGCGCAACCTTCATATATGAGAATTCTGGAAGTCCCAGGTCAAAGGTATTCGGTATTCGGGGTCATGGAGGACTCTGAATCCCCGCAGCCAAACCCTGAACCCTAAATCCTAAACGCCAAATAGTGGATGTTTCATTTTCTTTTCCATTATCCCAATATTTCCCCTATATAATCCCAATGTTTCAAATGCAGGGTCATGGAGGATTTTTAGTATCAAGTGTAACCCTAACCCTAAACCCAAAAGGGTACCCTGGGACATGGAGAGGTACGAAATCGAACTTGTTGGACTTCTGCCTCGTCACCTTTGACGCCCGGTAGAGCTCTATGGGTTCTTGGATGAAGGCTTAAAGAGTTTAGGGTGTACCTGGACCCCCAAAGTATGTAAAATAATGGCCTTTATGGCTGTTATTATGGGTTTAGGGCTGTTATTCTACATACTTTTGGGGTTTAGGTAGGGTTTAGGGCTTAGGGTTTTGGGCTAAAGGGTTGCAAGCTCGGGGTTTGGGAGCTGAAGATGTACAGTTCAGGGCCTTGAGGCCCCTCTAAGGGAAAAGAGCGCAGGATGTGCAGGGTTCAGGCTAGCGATGAGGAGTTCGGGTTTATGCTCGCGTTGTGCGGTAGGGCCCGGTAGGGTGTCAAGCTTGTCTTCTGCAGGGGCTCTTACAAAGCCGCCAAAGCCTACCCTTTGCGGGGATGAGCATTCAGTTGGCTTTGGGTGAAGGGACTACGTGTGCTGAACATCAGTGCACGCATAGGTGTGGGAACACGACGGCGCCACGTAGGATGCCTCAACAACTCCTTTCCCCCGCAAAACCCACAAGACCTTAGATGCCAAACCCTCATATGAGTAGTATCTTTAATGGCAGTATGATCGTTCCCAATATCAAGTAAGTTTGCATTTTCCCCTGGAGTAAATCATCTTAAGAATGACATAATCTTGCTTGGTCCAAGTACCAAGAGAAACGCCCTCCCCTTCCCCTAATATTAAGACCCACCCGAATAATAGATATTGCCGATATAGTAGTATACACCAGAATGTGAAATTCTGGAGGTGTGGTTTTTTCATGTTATGGGCAGGTGCCCTAAACCTTAAAACCCAAACCCTAAAACCCTAAACCCCAAACCCCTTAACCCTTAACCCTTAACCCCAAACCCTAAACCCCAAACCTTGAACCCTACACCCCAAACCCTCAACCCTGAACCCCAAACTCAAAACCCATTACGGGGCCCCAATCCCGAGCCCGAACCCTGGGGGTTTGCCGGACCCCCTGGCATTCAGCTGCCAAGCTACACTGCAAAGCCGGAATAGGGATTATAGGGTGTATAGTTAGGGTCCATATGGGGTCATATAGGGATATGCAAGGATCATGGAAAAGAACATGGAAGCTACTATTTAGGGTTTAGGGTTTAGGGTTCAGGGTTTGGGCACGGGGTTTAGGGTTTAGGGTTTGGCGTTGGCTTCAGGATTCAGGGTTTAAGGTTTAGTTTAGAGGTTAGGGTACACCACAAAGCATGCTTAATGCCGCAGAGCGTAAAGCCAAAACCCTGGACCCCATGTCTCAATTCCCATTTCATATTCCATTTTCCTGTCCATTCGAGTTTCCATGATTGGTACGTAATGCGTTCCCTCAACTTCCTCTTTCGTGCTGTCTCTCGGGCTGAAGTAGTAGGGGATAAGGGAATGTACTCCCTTATGATCTCCATTTAATATATTCCCTTATTCAAGAGTAAGAACTAGTAAGAGAGGTTGTTCTTTTCCTCTACCATCATAAGCATTTCATGCAGCGCCCAGCACCGCACTTATAACTGCAAGTATAGTCCTCAACCTATATATCCCGATATAACTCTATCTATTGAATCTCTGTAGATCCCTATATAAACCCTGAATCTCAGCCCTACACCTCTGACCCCTCCAAGTAGGCCCTTTGAGGGACCCTGTGCTAAGGACATCGTTCAGATAGCGGCTGCCTCAGCGCTGTAGGCGACCATTCCACGAGAGCTCTTCCAGTCTTTCTTGCGAAAAGAAAACACAGGACGACATTAGAGTGGAGATCAGGGAGTGTAGTGCTACTCACTGTAGGGAACACTGCGTCCGTACTTGGCGCGGTAGCCAGTTTAACTTCGGCTCACCTTGGAACAAAGAAGCTACTAATATCAACCCCTTTCTAATCCCAGCTTACATGTCATTGTCCAGTTAGTTTTCAATTGGATTCTCTACTGTTTGGGGTAGCATCTCTAAACCCTAAACCCTAAGCCCCCAAACCCTAAGCCCCTAAAGCCCCTAAGCCCTGAGCCCTAAACCCTAAACCCTACTGTACACCCTAAACCATGACCACCCCTGAGCCCTAAACCCTAAACCTAAGAAGCCCCTAAAGCCCTTGAGCTCTAAGCCCTAAATCCTAAACCCAGATGTATCCCTGAGGATGACTTTACATTCCGGAGTCGAAAACCATGAAGCTTTAGTCTGAATCCTTAGTATCCCGCTTAATAAGGCCCATAGTACTCCCCTATTTACCCCCCCCTTTAAGGAGTTTAGACTAATACTGCCTAGATATCCCCCGCTTTAAGGAGTTTAGACTATAGCTCATGAAGCTTTGGGAGGTGGGTCAGATTGCTTTAGCCAAGGGGCCACCCACATGGCTCCAAGCGAGCCTGGCATTCCAACAGGGACATTTAAAGGACCCCTAAACCCTAAACCCTAAACCCTAAACCCCAAACTAAACCCCAAACCCCAAACCCTAAACCCTAAACCCTACCGTCCGACCATCCCCCAGCCCCAAACAAGGCCCAAACATGCCCTAAACCCTAAACTGGGTTGCTGTTAAGGAACTTAGATTGAGTTACCATAATGGGTATATATAGTAAATAATAGGATTTCCCCAATATAGTAACTTAATTTAAGTTCCTTAACAGCAACCCAGTAAA
>CAJNIZ010000336.1:255349-272710 GCA_905231905.1 Symbiodinium pilosum | reverse complement strand
CACAGTTGTCTTGGAAGCATTCGATCCCTGAGTGCTCAAACATGTTGCCATGATTGATTATGATGGAGAACAACGTGATTGGTTGTCTTACAAGCACGGTCTTTGAACAATAAAAGTGCGTGTTGCAACTTCTGTATTCGCTCAATTTTTGATATATGTATATCTGAGTTGAGTGATTGGAAATATTCTCCCGTTCTTTGCATTAAAGTGAAAATAAGACGTTCCTCCACCAGAGGTGGATCAAGTTTTATTTTCACACGCAAAGAGTTTTGTTTTGGAATGCAAAACAAAACAGGGAGTTGTATTTTGGGAATTTTGGGACACGTGTTTCTGCATGCGCTTTGAACATGTGTTTGCATGCAAGGTCTTTTGGTTCAGGTGACCAAAATTTTGTTCCCACCCTCCCATCCTAGGTTGCGTGTGCAACAGCATCCATGTGGACGCGGCCCATGTGGGCCACAGTTGTGAAACATGTGTATCATCCATCTTTCGTATCCTCAGAATGCCTAGCCCGACGGTTGTAAGTACGGTGGCATCCTGACATCGTGATTCCCCACAGCGTGAAAAGTGCGTGTTGCAACTTCTGTATTCGCTCAATTTTTGATATATGTATATCTGAGTTGAGTGATTGGAAATATTCTCCCGTTCTTTGCATTAAAGTGAAAATAAACCTTCTCTAAATTCTCGATTTCGTGTTTGGGGTTAGCCGGCTCAGAGTTTGTTGTAAGCGGACGTAACGGATTAGTCTGCCTGCCAAACGATTCCGTATGTATATCTGTGTGTTTGGCATGCAGACGCGACGGAAGGCTGTGGCTGCAGGTAACCCGTCTTCCGTGTGCAGCCATCAGCCTCAAGTTTCTGGTCAGTGTATGTGTTTTGAATTCCCACCTGCCGCCTTTTCTGTGCTGGCTGGGAGCCTCGCTCCCCTGCCTGTGCTGCAGTCTGTATCTCTGTCCTATCATGTTTGTTCATGATGGGCCGGAGAAGCAGCCTGCTGTTCTGCCTGTAGGTCCTACGTAGGTTCTGCAGGTTCTGTCATTTCCCGTCTGGGACTGACTGACAGTGACTGATCTGTCACTGTCCGTTTTCTGCCCTGGGCTCTAACACGACGAGGAAAAAAGAACGTGCTGCATTCTGCTGCTGTTCTGCTTTTTCCTGTTGCTGAAACCTTAAGCTGACGGAATCTCGTGATGGATGCCACTCACGGGAACCACTGGATACCCTTTTTTCGAGTCTGCATAGCTGCAGGCTGCAGCTCGTAGTGCCGTTCAAAACATAATACGTAGTAAGCATTGTGTAGGAAATAGTTTATCAACAACCACAGTGGCAGTTCCCTTGCAGTGTTCGTTGCTTGTGGAGGTCCCGTCGAAGGCCAAAAACATGAATTTCAAAATCGTTGCGCACACCTAGCTTTTAACACAAGCTGTTGCAACGACATGCATGGCTGTTGTACGAGGCAAACTTCTATTTTCAGGTGGTGAGTTTGATTCTTGGTTATGCTTGGGTGGAGAAAATTGATCGACCCATATTCATTACCTGTTGTGAGAAAGCTTGAACAGAATGATTCGGCCGATGCCCGGAAGGTAGAGATGGCTTTTGAACAACAAGCATTGTGGCATGTAGCATGAGGTGCTCAAACTGCTTGTTTCATCGCATTTCATCGCATACGTGTAAGCCAAATCCACCGAGACATCATGACTTCCGACCTCATTTTGCATGGCGGTCGGCTGTGCGATAGTTCGGGTTGCACGTGTGCTGCAATGAGGAAGGTTTTCAAGGCGCAGTCGTTTTTTGTCCATCCGAGTTAATTACGTGTGCTGAAATACTCCCCTAATGTTTTTCCTTGCGTGTCATATTTCAGCGCCGTAGGAGTAGTTTCATGTCGTCATGGCGCTGTCGGCTTTGTTGACCAGTATGCCGCAAGAAAGAGTCAAAGGCCACAACTTCAAAGCGCAGCAATCAATCATATCCTTGACCTATTCGGAATGTTCACAACATGTTGAACGTTTGTTGCTGTTTAAACCATGTTGGGCAGAAGTTTAAACGGCAGAGTGTATTGGCAATGATGGAAGTTCATAGAACAGAGATTGTAATTTATAATCAAACAAACACATGTTGCAGGTTTTTGCATGTGGAGAAACGCCATCGCGCAAAAAAAGGACAAGCATGCAGCGGCGTGTGCGGTGTTTTTGGATTTGAATGTGCAGTTTTTCATGAAGCATGATTACGCATTGTTGGGTGTGTTTGAACGTGAGTTCTTATTCCAGTCAAAGAATAAGCTGTTTTGAAACAAGTGGAGGAGTGCTTGTTTGGCTGCTAGCTACATCTTTGCATTGACGTGTTGTTTGCGCCCGCGGTGCTGGCATATGTTAGCATAACTTTTTGATGCGTTTTGGAATTCCCATAGTTGATGGAATTTAGAATACAGTGGCGCAGTTCGGGGAGCACTGTTCACGTGGTTAAACAATCATGTTGATGCAGCTGTCCCAAAACTAGATGGCTGACTCCCATGTTTACATGTGGCGCAGCATTTTTTGCAACAAGCCAGAAGGACGCGGTTGTCCTCCCCCCCCCCCTCCAGCACTTCATAAGGGGTCCATGCCTAAAATTATTCATGCCCACATGACATCTGTCTGGTGGGTTCGATGTAAACAATACATTTAGGAAATTGAAGATATAATTGATGAACATGGATATGCACGAAAAAGAATTAACGACATGGCCCAACGGCCGGGTGTCTGATGTCTTGTACTTAAGACGTCTTGGTTGTACTAACATGTTTGCATTACTGCAATTTCTATTATTGGCTCAATGCAATCTGGATCTGGCAGCGTCGGCAAGGCTCGCTACTTCTTGCTATGTTTTTTTTTGGGCAGCGCAAGCATTCTGGATTATTATTGTCTGTATGTCTTTGTCTGGCCCTCGGTCTTCAAAACGCAACCGTATAAGCAAGCTTAGTGTGTAGTGTGGACTTGCGTTTGTTGTAATTTGTTTATTCGTGTGGTGCATGTCGTTTTCCTGCACACGTGGTCGTGGAACTCCTCCTGTTGCAGGGCATTTTGGCGGGTAGCAGGAGATGGTGCGCTATCAGGCAAGTTTTCAAAGGTGTCTTTGAGGTTTGAGCTGCCTGGCATTGCGCAGTGTGTCTTGCAGGAGCGATGGCAAAGAAGGGGCAATCTTCGAAGTTTTTCCCAGGCGGTGGGGCGGCAGTGTGATGTCATGAATTCACAAACCTCCACAAGACAGATTTCAAGTACCAAGCTTGGTGAGGAGATGCACCAACACCCTCCACTGCTGCTTCGACACCTGGACCAGGTGGTGCCCGTATCTTAGTGGTAGCGATGCTTGGCGTCTTTCAAAGAGGCTTTGAGTGCCTGAGGTTTGGACGTCCCGCAAGGGGGATGTAGGCATCAAGGCAGGACAGCCACATCTCGAGTTATCTTTCAAGCTTGAGCTCTTGCTGCATGAGCCTCTATTTTCGAGAATTTACAAGCTTTCTTTACTAGATTGCTTGAGCATCTGTTGTTAGAGACTTCTCAAACATGACAAACCCCTGGAATGACATTGTGAAGTACGTACCGCCATGCTCCATGTTCATAGTTATATTCTAGATGCAGCAAAAAAGCTTCACACCCTGATCTTGCTGAGGGGAAATCCCGGCCAGGCACTGAGAAGGTTTTGCGCTTTGGTTTGCTGAGAAAATGTCAGCACATTTCGTCAACTTGTGGTTTGCATGTGTGACTTTGAAGACCAAGCTTAGGGATGAAATCGAACGTCCCGGGACCAGCCCTCCGGTGCGCTGCTGCTGCTCGCCCACAACGTTGCATTCTGCGTTAGCGCAGGTTGACTTTCATGCTGTAAATGTACTTTTTTTTGGCTGTCATTCTAGTTGTCAGGAATCCTGAATGTATCCGTGGCTTTGTGCAGTTCTCGTTGGCCATTGCTTGGCTCAGTCATGCAGTTTAACGCAATCAGCGATTTGCCGTTGGAGTTTTCCATATGCCAAAGCAGGCAAGAGTCTTTTGGGGCATCGAGGTCACGAGTTTGCACTTTTCATAGCAAGATTGACCCGCAAGGAAATTGTACAAGATCATGAAATTTGCATTAGCTCATCTGCTTTTGGGGGGTCCTTCAAAGATGGCTTACTTTATGTTACGGGACTGATGGATGCGCGATTGGCAGGCTGGAGCTCGGTTCCCTCTTTGCACACTCAGAGTTTGCTGATGCTCAGCAGCTGTCATGTGCAGCTCTCTTCGAGTCCAAAGACAGCGGTTAGAGTTGACATTCGCTGTCCAATTCGGGCTCCATCCAGGCAACATGTTACAGAAGTAAAAACCAACAGCAAACGTAGATCCCACCTCAGCAGAGTGTGCAATCTGTGACATAAAATTTTGGACCTAATGGATGCAACCAGTCTAGAAAGGTCGAATTCAGCTTTTCAAACAAAGCCGATACTCACCTAAGCTCAAACAGACAAGACCAGCGAACAGCAACACTTACAGGAGGCATCAGCAAGAAGGAACGCTTACAAATCTTGCAAAACAGGCCGCGAAAGAAAAGTTACCCTCAGATGCAGCAACCCTATGCTCCAGAACATCGAGATCATCGTTTCTTCGGAAAGGTGAAGCCGCTTGGCTGTTGATCTCATCTGCCCACACCAGGCATTTAGGTCCAACTTACACACTCTGCTGGCATCTCAGCAAACCGCGATAGCCAAGGTCGTGGCGTCGCTGGCTTGCACGAAGCCACGAAGTAGACGTAGACTTGGACATATTGGGACGTATTCCTCATTACCAGTTCCTGAGAATGGTCTTGGGTCAAGCCGCGGCTTTGCATGTGTTCAGCAGTGTGACAACTTCTAGTCGGTATTCCTGCCAAGCACGCATGTTGAGTGTGTCGAGCCGCTGGGAGGGAGTGTATTGTTTATGCTGCTGGCCAAAACTTGTAGTGACACTTTTCACGTTATTACCTTCAGTCTTAAGTCTCAAGTGCACTGACGGCTGTGTAAAAAGTTTATTGAACCCGCGCGCAGCAAACTCTGCCACTATCCGGGCCCATGGTTCTGTTGACACGTCAGGACATCGTGCCTCACATTGTAAGGTTTGTGGGTTTTCTGGATGTTTGTGTGCTCCGGCACCATATCTGGACCTACTGGCCTCTGGAGCTGGTGTGCATTTGGTCATTTCTTTGCCTGCAGGCCCCTGCGACGTGGTTGACAAGTATTCCTGTACGCGAGGGGTTTGTTTTGAGTGTACGGCGTCGCACCGCTTGGCAGGGCTTTTTGCTGTGGTCTTATACCACATGGGGCTTCCGCAGCCTTGTTATGCGCCACCGCCAGGTAGTTTGTCGAGAGACGCAGGTACGACGCGTACCCGGAGCTGAGCGAGGGCATATGCAGCGGCTACCGTAAGGATGAAATTTGTGGAAACATAATGTGTTCGTTATATACGTGTTCTTTTGTTGGTGCTTTTGGGGTTTGGGCTCTTATTTGTGTTACTGGAAGCTGAATATCAGCGTGAATAGTAGTATTTGTTCGAGTACGAATACATGATACATGCGCGTGCTACGAGTCATGTGCGGTTTATTTCACAAATTGGTATTCATCTCCACATGAAGGGGACTACTAATTAATGTCAATATTCTTATTCATATTAACATGCGTATTGCTGAGCAGCAGATTTGTTTATCCCGATGCTTTTTTTGATCCCAACGCCCGCCTGCACTTTGCGCGAAGCTGGCGTCATAGACTGAAACTTCTGCTTTCTCCTGTAGCATCTTCAAGTTTTGGGCCCGACATCGCTGTCGCATGGAGTGTCCTCGCGTCCTGCCTAATTCCAAATCGTGTCTTGCATGAAGTGTCCTGACATTTTGGCTGACAGAATTCCCGGGAACACTTGCAAAACAGAAAAAAACACAACACAACAACGACCCTGCAAAAATACAACTGCAAATGCCACGCGTTGCGAGGCTTGTTTTGCAGCTGAGAGGGCTTCTCCGATGTGACATGCCATTCAGAGTCCATCTTCCGAAACCTGGGCAAAGACCGCCAAACAGCCAAGGTTTTGCCAAAGGTGGTTGTCAGACATGTGCTGCTAATCGACTGGTGGATGTCTTCGTGCTGCACCAGCTCACCTTCCAATGTGGGGCACGAAGCCACGTGATGCCTCGCATCCCCGCGTTTGACGAATTGCAAGCTGCTTATTAAGAGCAACAGCATTTCCTAGCAGCTTCAGGCTCCAGGGCCGTTCTGACAGGCGGCGATTGTCAAATCTCCTGTGCCCCCATCAGATTTCTGCAGAAAGCGTATCGCCTTGACGTTCAAACGCTTTTGACCCGATTCGCAGCACCGCCGTGGCCTTCGCGTCGCAAGATTGCGGGAATGGGGGACGAACACAGCGCGCCACCGCGGAACGGCGCACGAGAGTTGCAAAATGGGGCCTTGGCTTCCAAAATGTGAGTTGACCACATGCCCTGGTCCATACGGTTTGTTGGACTGCAGCCAACAGCATGCTCCGTAAGCGTCGTGCCCGAGAGTGGCTGTTCTTGTGTCCCCGAGCTTACAAGCAGTGCACTCCGAACCTTTGGAGCTCACCGCCGGTGTGCGGCAGCCAGTGTTGAAGAACACTTGGTCACTTGGACCCGTTTCACGATTCCACGATTTTTGGCCAGACTTGCCTGCCTTCCACAATCCGAGTCGGACCCGGAGCGTGCCATACATGGGGGCGGCCCGTCCGAGTCAGCGGTGTGACCCGTGCGAGTCATGGACCACGAAGGCCGCGACAAAAGGCACGGCAGGCACAGCACTGAAGCAGTTCTGCGAGTTCCTCCACATGGGGTTCCGCCGGCGCTTGCTCCGACATGGGCCGATAATCATATGACCTAATCATATGACCGTGTGCTGCCCCGCAAGGATGTCAAAGGCGAATCTGATACACTCGATTTGGAAGGGTTCACTCTCTCTCACAGATTGCCCACTGCAAGTTCAAGCGTCCTCATGCCCTTCGGAAAGTTTGGAAAAGTCATCGACGTAGCATTCAAAAACACATTTTTTCAAAATTCTCCTTCGTGCAAAGCTGGGCGACGTCCTTCGCGCACTGCTTGACATGGCCAAGCTTGACTTGAGGCATCGATCATCATGGATATGTCTTGCAATGGGTCTTGAATCTTGGTTCGCATGCCAGTATGCGCGCAGCGGCAGGACAACTGGGCCATAATTTTCAAACCACCTTAAATTTGTTTTTTAATCATTCCCTGTCCAGCTGGGTATTTGCCATTTCGTTCCTCGCCTGTGCCCCTCATAAGAGACGGCTAAGCGGCATGCAGGTTCAACTTGACTTGTTCCAATGTGAGCTGCGAAGACAATATTTGCTGCAATTTGGGACATGGATTGCTGTTTTCATTGAGGCGTCTTGGCTTCCCTCAGCAACACGGTGCCCTCATCGGCCTTAGCGAGGGATGTGCACGTTGCTGACGCAAACGTTTTTTCGCAACCTCAGTTCATGAAAGTCAAGCAGCGCCTATGCCCTGAGTTGCCGCGTTCGCCACGGTGCCGGCTGGTTGTCCTGACCATAAAGCTTGGGGGCGGCTGGGGCCCGGAAGTTGCGTCCTGTGTCCCGTCCCTTGCCGTGCCAACTGCAAAACCAGACAAGCCCGCAGTGTATGGCGGGCGCTGCTCAGCAACCTTTGCATGCGCGGTGGCTTGCTCCTATGCTGAGCGGCTTGCGCAACGTCAGGCGTCCTTGCGTCCCGGGCTTTGCCCATAGAGCGCGCCTCCTCAGCCCAATTCACCGTATTCTTGTGCCGAAACTGTGCCATGTACCGTCCTTCGCAACGTGGCAGACCGCAAGGGCCGTTCTCGCCGCTGCTGATGTGTTGTCGTTGGCCTGGAAGTCTGAGCGCTGGGTTCCGAAGCGTTTGCTGGCTCGCGCCCGTGCGCCAGTGCTCCGAGCGCACGGCGTCCGGCCGCGCAGAACGCATGCTTTCACTTCAGCATCGGAACGGCGTCATTTCGGCTGCTGCGCACGTAGCGCTTGCGGCGACTTTATTCAACCTTTCCAAGCCCAGCAAAATTGTGGAGCCGGTCAGCCGCTGGCTTTGCACGAGCTCCTTGCGTACGCGCGCTGGCAAGAGGCGCGCCGCCTGGAGCCCAAGCCGGCAGGTGCCTGCAATGTGACGTGACACATGGGAAGCGCAAGAACCAAAGTGGCATTGTTAATGGACAAAAAAAATTACCCATTCGATCAAGCGCATTCGAAAACATTTTGCACATGTTGCGCACTTTGAAATGGTAACGTTCTTCACGAGTGTCATTTTCTGCCACCCACAATTTTTGTTGAATTCCTTTGCATTTTTTCTGGGCCGTGATGAGCTTCGTTGCATTCGAAGACCACTCGACATGTATTAAACCAAGCGGCGGCTGGCCCAGCCGGGGTCATGGCCAGGTCACAAAAACCATATCCGAGCTGTTTTCGAGAAATTGCCACCGCGCATTCAATGGATCCCCGCGCGGACCTGCTATTATTGCAACCGACTTGTCGACCTCATCGACAGGGTTGGCAAGGAAGCTGTTGAACATCTGTGCTCGCGTTGAAGGATGCGATCCTCCAACCTTGACCGAGCTGCACCTTCAGTATCCCTCAGTTTCAGTTTGCTCGCGCAACCCCGCGCGCAAAGCGATTTGCTATGGCGTATGCCATGTCTTGTCGCATCATGGGGCACGGGGTGGCCATTGTGGCCGCATTAATTTCCACTTGGTGATTGCTGCCCCTGTTGCCTCTCTATTTGGAGTTGTTTCCGGTGTTTCCGGTGTGGTCCATGTTGTGGCGAGCTGCATATCAAAATGTATGAATTGCAGAAGCAGTCTGTGCTGATGTCCCGGCAAAAAGCTACCAATTTGGTAGCCGCACCAACTGTTGTGCAGGTTCGTAGTTCTCATATGGGAATATTTACGGATACCAAAACGGGACTGTAATCTTGGGAACTCTTTTTATTGTCCCCCTGATTTGGACCCTTTTTTCCTTGGTTTCCCACTTTGGAGAAAAATGGTTGTGGCCTCCGCTTTCAGCAGTTGAGTCTGTTCTTCAGAACGCTGCATGTTGCCGCCGACAAATTAGATCAAGCTCACATGATCACTTCAAGTCACCGTGTCGCTGAGATGGCTGTGGTGCACCTAAGGGCTTGCCGGTATATGGTCGTAGGTTTCTTCTGCAATGCTGGTTCTTCGGTAGTGTCCCGCCACCGCGACGCTCTCCTCGGCGGGATGGTGCCGCATGAGCAAAACAAGGCGCGAGCTCCGCCTTGGCTGCTGGCAGCGCTCGGAACCAACGCAGCTTGCGTTGCGAAAACGCCTGCGGCTAGCGACGCGGCTCCGCCCAAAGAGGCGCGGCCCCAACCATTGCGGCGGGACCATGGACGCCTCTGGCGACCACGCTCACCTGCCCCACATCAGGCCTCCTGGCCAAGCGTGCCTCGGCGCCCGAACAGGCGTGGACGAGGCTGTCGGTGCCGAACCGAAGGCCACCCTCTGGCTGGGACGGGTCACCCGCAACCGCGGGCCCGCCCGTGGCCTGTTGTAAGGTTCGGAGATCCAGCGTTGTGGCGGGCTTTGCGGACTGCTGTTAGGCAAGCCCGTGTGCGTGCTCCGGCTTGCAAGCGCATGAGTGCACAAACGTTTGGCGACAGCACTTGCGGAAGTGCAGGCTTCCAATTCGCGTTGCGTGTGACTGCCGACCATGTGGCCGATCGCCTAGGCCCGTGTCTCGCAGGCGAGGTGGGCGAATTCTATCCGCCGCTTCCCGCCATTTTGCGGACCTAGCAGACATGTTGCACAACCCCCGCGGCTAGGGCAAGCGGCAGGGCATCTGCCCATGCAGCCCACTAGCTCGCCGTCGCAGTCCACCGAGGCGAGACCTGCATCAGAGTGTTGGCGCAGCGCCGAGCCACACTCCAGCGTGGGGAGTGTCTGGCGAGCGCAGCCGCGCTTGCGAGCTAGGCGGCAAAGTTAACATGATCATGCAATCGCGATGGTGTGCGTTTTGAATCCGTGAATCCACATCGCGTGACATTGCCAACCGTGTGGCCACTCACCTGCTTGCTTCGCCGGTGCACGGGGTGCTGGCAGTCGAGGACCGTGCGCCAAGCGCGGCAGTCTGTCCACCCCGCGGCTATAAGGCCATGCCCCGCCACCTCGCGGCAAAAATGGCGTGGCCACCTACATTTTCCAGTGGCGCGGCATACGTTTCGGCGAATTCCGGGACCCGCTCTTGCAGGACAGGCAAGCCGTCGGTTTATGCGCCCGCTCCTCATATGCTAGAATAACATGAAGTGCCTGGGCACAATGGTGTACGCTTCAGGTGTCTGATATGCGGCTGTTCACCGTCAACCGTGCTAAGCTGTGCCATGGGGACGAAATTTGGGCATGGGGCTGCGGTTGGGGTAGGACACGTTCCTTGGCGTAGTTAGCCATGGGCAGTAAATGGCGCCAGCTGTTAGTCCAAAAAACCGATGAAATTGTGGAGCTGCCGTGCGTTTCCGTCAAAGACATGCTTGCACTTCGTAAATTCACTGGTGTTTTGTCAGTGTGTTGGCCCGTGCTACAACCAAGCGCTTCTTGCAGACATGTTCTTTTGCCTCCTTGTTGACCAGTGCGAAAACGTTCTGCCACCGATCAGCGAGAGACATCCAGGGATCGTGGAGGAGCTGTTCCTGGCCACGCTGTTTTCTGTCCCGCGTGGCAGCCGCCTTGAATTTGGATGTTTGTTTGTGACTCGCAGAATTCGATGCTCCATGATGGCCTGCCTCTGAGCCTTTTTTTTTCGCGCCTCTTTACGTGTTGTTTGGTCCCCCTCCCGGCATTGTGCAGCGGCAACCTGCTAGCGGGATGCACTTTAGGCAGCTGTGTTGCAGCGTCAGGGAGGATTTAGTCGAGTATGATTGCTCAACGGGCTGCAGGTGATGCTGCATTGAAATGTTCGTTTGTTGATTTTTCTCCTGTTTTTTGTGTGCTTGCTTACATGGCGCTGCTAGATCTTCAGCAGTAACCGGTGGCTGCTCGGCATCTTCCGCTGCTTCCAGCCTGCCAAACTTCCGCGCTGCCCCGGCTTTTGGGGCAGGAAATCTCGATCAGCTGATTGCCGTTGGCAAGCAATTTGGCGGGAATCCGCCAACTTTCATTTTCCTCTCCGCTCTGCCGTAGCTGTGAGGTGACCAACCGTGAGCTGTGCACACGAAAAACAAGAACAGAAGTGTGTACCCCTCGTGCATCCAATTTTCAAGAACAATCCGGGCCGCTCGCCCGGCTTTTTTTTTGTGCCATCGTCAGCCCGGTCACCCGCAAATTGCGGGGAGGCGCAACCTGCGGCAAACGTCCAACCAGGCTGGGGCGCTCTTTTAAGCAGCCCGCCGTAAACAGCGCCAAACGTAGCCCGAGCTTGTGCGCGTCCGTCGCTGCCGCTTGGTGGTCGTTGGGGTCGAGGTTGGGGGCCGATTTGGAGCCGAAGCCATCTGGCCCGCAGCACAGTCCGCATGGGTCGCGCAATGGTCTGGGCATCTTGCAATTGCAGTGCACAGTGCCTTCGCAGCCTCGCTGTTGGAGCTCCCGCTGGCAGGGGAGTGCAACGTCGCAGGGGAAGCGCCCGAGCTGCACGAAGTCTGGCCGACGTGCGCTGGCAGCTCCCCGTCCCTGCCAGAAGGCAGGGCCCCCGCTGAAGCCACCGCGCAACCCATGTTGACAGCACAGGGACGGCGCCACAGATCGGAAAAAAATGCGAGAAAAAAAAGATAAAAAACAAGAGGAAAACACAAATAAAGTGGCGAGTGGCTTGCAGACAACCGGCCGCCGAAGAAAGTCCTGAACCAAACCACCCATGATCTACAGCTTGTCTCGCCCGCCATGTTCGGAAGACACCATTGGTTCCCGTAATGTTGCTTTTACAAGCTCCTCAAGATTTGGGCTTCCTGTCGCAGCAAAGATTTCTCTGGCATGAACCCATCTTTGCTGAGGCTGAATTCCCTTGGCTTTTGTGGCGTGCCTGAGCGTACTAAGTGTACCGGGCCTGGTAGGCGTGTGCGTCATTTGCCCCTATTTGTTTGTCATTCTGTTGCTTTTTTTGTTCCTAATTGGATTCGGCTCGGGTGGGACATCTGGGTTAGGTCCTGGCTGTCCTTTGGGCTGGATTACGGGGCCGCTTTCCAAGGCGCGGAACGTCGCAAACGCGTGGCATACCCCGAGCTCTCGCGAGGCGGGCCGCAGAAGTTGCTCGTGCTCGGCCGCGAGGTCGGCGGCCGGTGGAGTGCACGGGCGCAGCGCTTCGTCCGTGACCTGGTGCGCCTCCGGGCTCTCCGCGCGCCCCCTGCCGTGCGAGCTGCCGCGTCCGCAGGCTGGTCGAGGCGCTGGTGGGGAACACTTTCCGTGGCGGTCCAGCTCGCGGTGACGAGCACAGCGCTTGGACGCCCATGGCCGGCTGCCCGTAACCGGGGCCGAGCGACGGCCCCTTGTTGGACCATGCTCCCGGCCTCGTGGCACCAGCCGTCTCCCTCTGCGGCTCTAAGCCGGGACCGCGCATGGCAGCGGGAGAACTTAGCCGTAGCTCCGGGTTTCGGGGACTGAGGACACCTTCGTGCCGGCATGAAAGTGCGCAAGAAAAAAAAATCCTTCCTCTCCCTAAGCAGGATTGGTCAGGAGCAGCAAATCTCACTTCCGCGTGCTGCGCCATCCAATTCTGCTCGGAGGGCGTTGGATAGCTTCCGAGGCGCCGCTGTTTTGTGTTCAAGCAGCATTTTCGAGAAGAATTGGAACACCAGCCACCTCGCTGCCATCGGCGTGGCCCAGGCGGAGAGGGACTATGTTGGGCGCTGGCATGTGGCTTCTTGTTCAATTGAATATGTTGGTACTGCCCAGCATGTTGTTTGGTTTCTCATTTCTGCAATCGCACTGACGGGTGGGAGCTTCGTAACGCGGGCCTAAATGAGCTGAAGCTGTTTTTTTCTTGTGTGTCTGCAGTGCGAGCAACTCTGTTTGCCACCTGGCGGAAGCGCAATCCTTCATTGTACAGTAAACTCATCAACATCCGTGTCGTGCCATGATGTTGGTTCCGGCTGGGGCCTGCCTGGCATGGCGCATGAGACACGGGAGCCTCAACCGGTGCAACAACACAACACACATGCGCTCTGGCGGCACCGATAATGTGGGAAAAACGGTGATGGCCTGCGAGCCGCCAAGGCCAACCTGAGACAACAACAGCATGCATAAAGCCAGTCCGAAAGGAAAGTCGACACCGATAGCGAGCTAAATTCCTCATGTCCACGTACTGCTCAGCCGATGGCCTGAGTTCGGCCATTTTTGTTTTTCAGTGCCTACTGTCCGAAGCACATTGGCGCATGAAGCGACGCATCTTGGTTGACCCGGCTTGGCAAAGACCGTCAGTTGCGCGTTTTGCACAAAGTGTGGCGCACTCGCCCCCAGTTAACACACTCTGGTGTGGTTGCCGTTGCGTGATATGTCTGGAGCCCAACTGCGGCGGAAGTGCTCTGCATCGCGTCTTGGGCGTGCTGATGGCCTGGCCTGGGGGAGTTCCCCGCCAAGCGAGAGCATTCAGAACTTCTTCATTGGCGTGAGGAATTAGCACAGCCGATAAAAGAAGCGAGGTTGCCCGTGGTCAGACAGGCGCTTCTGTTTTTTGCCCCCGGCGGTCGTTTTTGCAGCCGTTGTCTGCCCGAGGGCTTCCACCATCACGAAGCGGGTGCGTGAGTGGCGCAAAATACGCGCCTATTCCATGACTGCTTTAGTGTCTTGCTGGATTTCATGCCGGGGCGCGTGGAGGAGCCATGCGGCCACATTGTGCTCGAGTCCATCTTAGCCACACTTGCGTCATGGAAAAGGCAGGCGGCGTAGCCCAAATTTTGAGGAGCTTGTAAATGGCCAGGTCCCGTGCATAAATTGGAGCCCATTTAGTCGGCGACCATAACTTCCAAAGAGCCGGTCAAAATTACGGGAACCAACGGTGGGGAACCAACGGTGTCTTCCGAACATGGGGGGCGAGACAAGCTGTAGATCATGGGTGGTTTGGTTCAGGACTTTCTTCGGCGGCCTGGTGTCAACCTGTACCAGGGCCAGCACCACCAACAGTGTGTGCCTCTCTGGTCAGTCCTCCGGAGGCATCGTCGCGGAGGCTGCGGCGTCTTTTCGCGTGACGTTCAAAAGTCCGAGCCTGCTTGGTCTCTCCGCGGATTATGTTATGACTTAGCCTGCAAACACTGCTGGGCAGCTGGCGAAGTTATGATGGATTCTCGCGTGCTTTGGACTTGGGCATTAGCACTGGGACCGCGCGGAGCTGGGTGCAAAACGGTCCGATGAAAAAAAAAAGTTGCAGTGTCCGAGGCCGCAAAAGATGATTCGGGCTAGTCAATTTCATGTTCCGACAGCAGCAGCGACAGTTCCACACAACAGGAATCTTGCTTTTCTGCCGTTCAATTACCCCGTTTCATGTGTACCGTGTTTTCACAGTAACTAAATGGTGTTCCTTTCGGCGAGCTATGCTAGCAGTGCGGCATCTGTGCGCTTCCGGCGCATGTGTATGTCTGTGCGCGTGTATCTGTGTGTGTCATGGCCCACACTGGGCACAAGCGTGTCAAGCTTGGCTCCTGCTAAAGGAGCGCTGCGCGTGTGAGCCGCGTGTTGTGCGTTGCTGACAGCCCCTTTGCTCAGTTGACTCGTGTGTTACTTGACCTAGTGCAGTCTTGCAAGCCATGGCAGACGTGCTTTCCAAGGCGGACGCAACCTTCCGATTCCCAATTGGAGGAGGTCCAACTGGAGGAGGTGGGCGTCGGCGTCGGCACCCAGAAGAAGATGATTGAGACTGGGTTCACATCGCTGCGTGTGGCTCCGATCTTTGCTTAAGGTGGCTGCCTCGACTCCAGAACATGGAGGCTGACCAACGCATGCATGGTGATGTCAGCGGTTTCTCGGAAGACTTGTTCCTTTGCTTCTTGCCGGATGATTTTCATGGTTTTCTGCTAGCTGACATGTTGGAGTCCGGGGCACACTCATATGAAAACAGGCAAAACGGAGCAAGAAATTGCCCGTTCCGTAAGCTCCGACCACTGCTGGATTTCTGCATGTCTGCAGGATTTGAGCCAACCTGGTTAGAAAGAAGGAACCTGCGCTGTGCATGCTCAGCTGTTCATGCTCATGTGCGTGTAGTTATTATTCCTCTTTGCGGGTGACACGTTTAGGATCCCGGCGCCACATAAGTTGCGATCTGGAGGGCCTCCGGTATGAGGAGCTCCCCATCAGTGCTTGGCAGCAGAGGAATGTCCTTGAACGACCATGGGTCATGGTCAGAATTGTGAAACATGCACACCAATGTATGTACAAGCCCTATTCCAGCACTCAGGGAACAACTCATCACATTTCACACTCATCAGCTGCTTGACAAATTGCGCCCACAAAGCGAATGTTCTGAACAATTTGACGGGCTGTGTTCATGCCAGGGTTAGTGCAGAACAAAACGTGCAGGTCCAATGATTGATGTGCTGTGCGAGCTTGCCACCCTTCACGCAAAATGTGATGGGCATTACATTCAAGTAGTGCGTGATGCAAAGAATCACGTTCATGTGCACAAAATCGACATGGACGGGGGGCATCCCCTCGATGACGGGCCGACCGCCCATCACCGAAACAGTGATGGCCGCATCTCGCCAGCCCCCAATACCGGGCAAGCACAGGGAGCACATGCCTGCCATAGACGATTGTATGGAGGTTGGGCACCGGTTGCCAGTGAGCAAAAGAACTGAGCGACTCACTTGCGAGCAGGGCTTCATGATAGGTGGCGTCTGAGTAACGACACACCACCACCTTTACATGCCGGAGCCATCGGTGCACAACTGATACGGGCGTGCCCGGTCCTATGCCCCAAGATGACGGTGGAGCAACACCAATGTTTACCAAAGTGGCTCCCACACAGCTGATGAAGGAGTGCGGGTTTGTGCTAGCGATGTGCGCAATGCGTGCTGCAACCGACGTTTGGGGTGAACATAGCAAGCATGCCCACAAGCCTGCAAACCGCGATAAACGCGAACACTGGATGTTCAACCAACCTAGCTGACCGTGCACAGCGGCCGTAGGTGCTCCTCGGGGCCACATGAGCAAGCGTCGTCCCCGTTGAAAAAACCTGGCGTTCAAACGCTGAAGCTCAGGTTCATCCATCACAAATTCCAACCCAAAGGATGCTGATGGGCGAACGGAAGTTTGGAAAATGCGCTCACTGAGACATACAGGGAGATCTTCGGAGGTGGTCCATGTTAGGCAAGCTGCAACACGGGCTTCGCCGCGAGCTAGCAGGTGATTGACATGATGTTTCCAACGCAAGTTGTCATGAAAAACAATCCCCAAGTACCTATATGTTTGCACATACGGGAGTTGCTGGCTGCCCAAATGAAATTGTGGGCGGGTGCTTCTCATGCGAGTAGGCGCAAAACACATCACGGCAGTTTTTTGGGGGCCAACCGCAAAATTAAAACGCCATGACCGCGCCCAAACAACTGCTACATCCAGGGCACGCTGCAAAGCCGTTGGGCCATCACTCACAATCACGACGTAATCGGCGTACATCAAAATCTGGACTTGCATGGAACCTGCACGGCCTGCACACGTAACGCCATTGCAGACACGCCTAATTTCAGCAGCCAAACCATTTATTAAAGCATTGAATAAGAACCCGCTTAGAACCGCACCCTGGCCAATACCATTTTCAACATCCCACGAAGCGGAAAATTTTGAGGAAACCCGCACTGCAGCTGTGCGATGGGAGACAAGATCATCAATCAGATGCCACAGGCCGCCTGATACCTCGGCGCGGAAAAGCCGGAGCATGGCGCCATCACGCCATGCGACGTCAAAAGCTTTACGGATATCTACAAAAGCGCAGTGCGTCCGGGTGTGATTGCGTAGGTGCAAGGTTTCCAGTAACGCGTACGCCGGGAAATCAGACCCTGTGCGGAAGCCAGCTTGGCATTCATCCGGGTCAACAACAGGGTGCAAACGATTCAACACCATGCGTTCAAGAATTTTGGCAATACAACATGCCAAAGTAATTGGTCGGTAACTATCCCGATCTGCACTGCTCTGACCATGTTTGGGGAAAGGGATCAGGATTCCATGTTTCCACATGGTCGGGACACAGCATAGAACGCGGCACACCTCCAGAAATTGCAACATGGTTTCTTTCCACCACGGTAAGTCGATACAAAACGCTTCATAAGGTATGTTGTCGACACCTGGGGCTTTACCAGAAGAACAATGGTTTCTTCAAGGGTGAATGGCTGTCCTGCATCCGACGTTGCCGTGCGATTGTTCCGGATATG
>CAJNIZ010000336.1:182795-255249 GCA_905231905.1 Symbiodinium pilosum | reverse complement strand
GCTTCTTGGCTTTCTGGCTTCTTCGTTTCTGGCTCTGTGGTTTCTCGGTTTCTGTACCGTCCTGAAGTACTAGTAGTGCTAGTAATAGTAGTAGTAGTAGTAGTAGGTATTAGTAAGGGAGGGTTATGCAAATCATTTTGTTTGCAAATGCGGGTTGCTGCGCCACTCCCCAGCCCCCCCGCCTTTGTCACGGCCATCCACACTTGCCACTGTCATCGTTTTAAATCATCATATTACTTTCCATGATCCCCTCGCCTCCTTTTTTTTGTGAGGCCATCCAAACTTGCTGGAGTTATGTAGATCAGTTTGTTTGCAAATGGGGTGGTCGTAATTTTCAATCATTTTTCAACCTCAGGTTTTATATTTGTTTATCGTTTTCATTTACATCGTTTTCCAACATTTTCATCTTCATCCTTTTCTAACTTTCAACTTTTCATCATTTCTCATAAGTTGCATGATTTGTGTTCATTTTTGCGCAATAATTTCGGGTTTTTCTATGCTTGATATGTGTCATCATTGGTCGTCATTGCTCATCATTCTTCATTGCTTTCTTCATTTTCATCATGTCTCATCATCTGTTCATACTTTTCATCATTTTTATCATTTCTCGTCATTTTCCATGTTTTTCCATCATTTTCAATTTTTTTCATCTTTTTCCATTGTTTTTCAAATAATTTTTCATGGTTTTCGTCAATTCCGTTATTTTCCATACTTTTTCATCATTTTCTATGATTTTCCATCGTTGTCCTAGCATTTTCTTAATTTTTTAAACGTTTCTTATAGTTTTTCATCATGTTTCTATGATCTGCATGATGTTTCATAAGTTTCATAATTTTTCTATTTATGATTTTCATATTTTGCACCCTCTTTCTACAGTTATACTGATTTTTCACTTTTCACATTTCTCCACCATTCTCTAGCATTTTCATGATTTTTCAAAATTGGTCATAATTTTCAGTTTTCTATATAACTTTCTATCACATTTATAAGTTCTTCAGCATTTTTGAGCATTTTCTATCATTTTTTTATCCGTTTTCTATCATTTTCATCATTTTCTTTAATTTTTTTTGATTTTTCATCCGTCTTAACAGCTTTTGCTTCAGAATCGCGCTCTAGTGTGAGGCGTCCTTCGATTCCAGGCCCTCATCCCAAAAAATAAACAGTCACAAGCAACAAAAACATGCAACAGCAAAACTACACCCTTGAAAAAATACCTTTCACAAGCATCTGCCCTCATACTTCATCATTTTTTCATTTTTTTGCTTTCAATATGGATACGTATTAACATTTTCATCATGTTTGGTGGAATTAGGCAAAATCGCAAGATTGTTTTCATCAGTTCAGTTTTTGTCATGAATGTTAATCATGTTTTGTCATGTGGCTCATTTTGCCACAGACTTCGTCATATCTTTCTTCATCACATTTCCATCACACTTCATCACACTCCATCACACTTCATCACACTCCATCACATTTCATCATCTTCTCATATTTCATCATTCTCATATCATCATATTTCATAATGGCTCATAATCTTTAACCTCAGTCTTTCTTTATCATAGTTTATTTTCCATCATTTCCGTCACTCTTCATTTCATTTTTCGTAACTTTGAAACAGTTTTCAACACTTTCATCACTTTCATGGTGTTTCATCACTCTTTATGCATTTGCATTGTTCTTCATCATATGCCATGGGCTTCATGCTTTTCATCATTTCTTATCAGTAGTCTGCATTTTCCAGCCGTCTTGATCAGTTGTCGTCAATTTTCATCATTCTCATGGTCTTCCATCATATTGCATTATTTCTGTACAATTTCATTACTTGTCATAGTTTGCATCATCTGTCATCCTTGTCCATCACCTTGCATCAGTTGTCATTTTTCCGTCATTCTTGGTCAGTTTTCATGATTTTCCACAACATATCATTGCCTTCCTAACTTGTTCAATCAGTTGCAAACGTTTCATCATTATTTTACAATTTTCTATCATTTCAGTCATTTCCATCATGTCACCATGGTTCACCATCAAGCCAAGCTATTGTAATTTCTTTTCTCATTTCTGTCATTGTCATCATTTCGTCATGTCTCATCCTGAAGCACACTTGAAGCACCGTTTTCATAGTGGCTCATGATATCTCATGATTCTTGTAGTGCTGTCATAGTGTGTCATCTTTTCCATCAGTTTGCATCTTTTTTTTTCCATCAACTTCCGTGATTTTTAAGATTTTATTTTTATACTTATTTTTTCCATCATACATATTCAGAATGTTCACCGTTTTCACCATTTTGGCAATCATAGCCCAAGGAACAGGAAACGTAGAACAAAGGTACGGAAACAACATCTGCGCCGATCAGAGGGAAGGATCGAGTATTGGATTCATGTGAGGCTCGTGCCAATGAAGTTCTGCAGACACAGAGCGTGCACGTTCCTCCAGATTTATCGTCCCTTGGCCCAATGCAGCTTTCGAAGTTTGCTTGCACCGCAGCCGCTACAGGCAACGGCCTTCAGTGGCTCAAGATCCCAAGACACTGAGGTTCAACAATGACCACCCCTCGCCCAGCGGCAGTGGTGTGCTGCTTGCCAGATCAATTCCATCATATGCTTTTGAGGAGTCAGGCATGGACACCAAGCAGAGATGTGCGATTACCAGGCTCTTTCATCAACCTATGCATGCACATATTTCAGGTCATGGGGTACGCCAAGTGACTTGTGCAACCTCACCGAGGTTTACCAGTAGTGAGCTTGTTGTCCAAAGTACAGAACTGCTGATGCAGTGTGTTGCATCTCAGGCAAGTGTACTCATAAGTGCAGGTAGTTTGTATGCTGGGTGTTGCCATTCCAAACCACAAGGTAAGGAGTGCTATAGCAGTACTGGCTATGCATAACAGGACCTTTGCCATGTGCTGGTGTCAGCAGTTTTGCCCACCCGACACCAGCAGCCGAGAAAGGAAGCATGCCTACCGGCATTTCCAACGAAATTGGTCAGCAGACATCAAAGGTCCGAGCTGACAGGGCCCATTACATGAGTTCGTTGGTGGATTAGATTGGCTATGAGGGGCCAAATGCTCCTCTTGCAAGGCTTTATGTGCCTGTGGCACAGCCCGGAGTGCGCGAGCTAATCCTTCAAGATGATCTTGTACAGCTTGGTCCTGCCTTATGGTGGTTGCTTGGAGGCTGATGATAGGTAGCCACAGATCATGCAGCCAGTGATGCGGTGCTGCTCAAACACTGCGGGGTACAGCATTCTCATGTCAAATGTCAAATTGTCAAAACTTGGCAGTAGTGTTCCTCAACAGACTTTCGGGGATGGCCCTTCCGGTTCTTACTTGGCACGAATGGTGCTATATTTCCGTCTGGTATGCACTTTCGTTTGTGTCTAGTCTGACCAAGAGCCTTGCAAAGCTTAACATGCAAGCCTCCCGCGTCTGAGCGTAGCATAGCTGTCGGTTCATGAGCTGTAGAACGCACTGGCAGTGAAAGTGACTGATGTCACTAGATGCCCTGTTCCGGTGCTTGGCGCCCTGACTGCGCGCATCTTGTCATGAGATCTCTACGAACGATTGACAGTACCACTATTCCATTATTTAATCAAAAGGGTGGCACCAATATAAATCAACCACGGTCCTTAGCATGCTCAAGCTGCGGGTCAGCAAGCTTAGGGCGCCATGTCACGCGCATGTTGAATGCGGCGCAGCACAGAAGCAAAGACCAGGTCATACCTCCCAGAAGTCCAAGACCTTTGGCAAAACCAGCGCTTCACATGCCGACCAGGGCCTTTGTGCCAGCATGCGCCTCTGCAACGGTTGCGCAAGAGTTAATGCTTTGGAGGTGTGCAACATGTGTTGTTCCTCGCGTGCTTCACTTGCCCCAGTGCTCATCAGTCAGCAATCAGGCTTTGCATGTTGACTTCATGCACACTGCTGCTTTTTAGCAGCTTGCACATTTCTAGTTGGGCTTGGCCAAATGAGCCGTGCCCGCAGGCTGAGCAGATGATGCGCGGCTTTCGGGTTTGCCTACGATTTCAGACACATGTGTCCCCTTGATTCAAAGATCAGAAGATATTAGAAGTGGACGCTGCGCATAGTTTCATTGAGGATTCTTGCACAATAGCACTGGCCATGAGGGCATTTCCCGTCATAGTCCAAAACACATTCAATACTTTGAGTACCACGTGCCTTTGCAGGATGCTAGCTGCTAGCCATAGGCCATGGGTCCAGTGCTGTTGCAGTTCCAGACTGCATGCCCCGATCGATGAGAAAAAGACTTGCTGACAGCCTCTTGCAGAGTGCCATTTGTCAACAACGCCCATGCAATTCGTAGCTTCAGCTGACATGCGGTGTCTCCCAGCACTTGAAGCCTCACCATGTTCAGGAGCTGGATGTCGTCTGCATACTTCAGCAGCGCAGGGGGCCCTTTTTTGGATTGGCAAGCTTATGTCAGGCTTGCGCAAGATCGCATCATGGAATGCTGCTGGCTGGTGGGTGTAGCTTTTTTCATTTCGGACCGAAATCTGGGTGCACGCACTGTCAATTGAGCTTGTGCAAGCACAAAGCTTTGCAGAGCCTGCTGAATATCAAAAGCGGCGCAGGGAGGTGAGGTGAAGAGAGAGGAGAAGAGCGTTACAGGCATACCTGGGTAGGGAGGCATCCGTGGTATGCCCTCTTCATTAAGTAAAGCCGGAGACTGGCTGAATCAAATGATATACATGCACATCTCACACCCTGAGCCCCTGGCGTCCGGATCCGGATCTAGCATAGGTATTGGCCTATGGGTTCAGGGTGTCTCCAGCTTACGTAGACAGATTCGAGCTAGTGATGGTCCTCGTGTTCTGCAGATAAGAGTTGCTTCTGTAATGTACAGGCTAAGTGAAACTTGCTTATCTTTCATGGCTCCAAGCAGGCGTGCGCGGTGCGCTTGGCCTACAGTTTTTTGCCCTGCGGTGATCCTGTCAGTCGTAAACTACAGCCATAAAAATTCAACACACTGCAGTTTCGGAAGAGCTACAGCATCCAGACACGGTGAACTTGTAGGAGCATGTAGTTCCCAGAGTTGCTTGCAATGTGCAGAGCCAAGTTGGCTGCTTTGAATGCGGCAGCTGCTGCTGGGGGCCCTGGAGATGCAAGCCAGTTGCTGCCAACATAGCGATCTTCAAGGTCGGTGATGTTGCGGCGGCACGGCGATGCTTCGATGCCCTCCCAAGACAGCCAGTCAGGCCAGACGCTGAGCTTGCTAATCAGTACGAATATAGACAGCCCAGACATGTCTTCTCTGCTTGGAGGACGGTAGCCTGGAACACTATGCTGAAGGCTGGACACCAGACCCACTGTCAGATGCGATGAAGTGGTGCACTGGCTGCCTGGCCGCCGTGTCATGAAGCATACCAGAGTGATGATGTGCTTCAACTATGGAGGCACATGCGATTGCTGGCGACCTGGATGGCGCAACAAATCACTATCGTGCATGGGCCCCAGGATTAACGTTTTTTTGGTGGCTGCCGGCGCGGAAGCGCCGCTCGTGCAAGCCGAGGAGATGCAAGCACAGCGCGTGCGTGCCTGGAGAGAATCGTCTGTGGTGTTCTGTCATGTTGGTAGCTTTGGCACTGCTTGACCCATGGTCCTGGTCACCCAAACCTTCAATCAGTCTCCATTTCTAAGATGCTTGGAGGGCACTGCAATGCGGCTTCAGCCCAGGCATCAACGGACGGACCTTCGGCAAGCTTATCAGGTGTCATTCCAGGGCTCTCCACAGACCTGTCCAATAGCGTCTGAGCGAGCAAATGCCTCGAACTGGCAGGGCAGCCGCTGAAGCTGCGAAGCCCCAGCAAGCTGTGTGGCTTTTGGAGGAGCAGCGTGCTGCAGGTCAGCTGCAGCACCGCCTTGCTTCTTTGGCTTTCTCTGTACATCGCTGCACCACCACTGGTGAGGTGCCGAGGTGGACTTGATTTCGTACACATCAGTTGTTGATGCCTTCGTGAAGGCATGTGATGGCTCCCTGCTTTGTTCATGACAACATGCAGCTGCACTTGCAGCAGGCTGGCCAGCCTGACGAGGCTGAGGCCTGGTTGCACCGCGCTGGTGCTTTGGGCACGCCTCCCAGCGGTGAAGCTCATCAAATCAACCTCACAATTTTCGCGAGAATTTGTTGCGATTGGCTCGGAAAATGCAGCTGCTTGGAAGACCCAATGTCTGACAATTTGGTTTTCCCTCACAACAACCACGCGATCCCAGGCCTGACTTTGGATTCTGTGGCCATGGGAGCCACTTCGGCATGAACGTCAAAGACTGCTTGGAGATATGTGTCAGTTTGCGCTGTCCCAAGGCACTGTGCGCCGGCTTTGCCAGGCTTGGACGCGCACAAGAGGCGCAGCGATGGCTAGAGGCAGGCGGAGTTCAGGAATGTGCTAGCAAGAGCTGGGAGTCCTGTTTGCAAGTGACTGGCAGGAGATGATCAGAAAAGGCGCAGACGTGGTGGGCAACGGTGTGCTGAGCCGAGTGTGTGTGCTTCATTCACGGAGGCTTCCAACCTGACTCTGACAGCTTTGGAGCTGTTGCGGCTGCATGGGCGCGCAGAGGCCCCGCTTTGCCAATGATCTGTGCTGCGCCTAGATTCCTGGCATGCAGGAAAGCATCTGCCAGCTGAAGCTTGGCTTGGCGAGGCATGAGGGCGAGTCTTCCCAAGATCATTCTTGGGCTGTCGGAATTTAAAGCATCATTTCCTCCCCCTGCAGATGCGTGAGCGTCAGCTGGCGCCCACGGCGTCAGCACTAACCTCGCTTGTCGATAGCTGCTCGAAGAGCGGGCGGCCAGACCGAGGTGCAGCAACTGGGCTGCTGTTAGTGTGGATGCCCATTGCAGAAGTTCTGCACCTCCTGAAAGCTGCGGCCAGCAGTCAATGTTCATCTTCTACAGATTAAGCTAGGCCGGCGAGTTGCAGGATGCGCGTGAAGCCCTGCATGTGCATTGCCCAAAGTCTCGCAAGGGTCACGGGCATGGGGTGCAAGATTTCTAGTAAGGTGGCATTTGAAATTCTGAGCTGTGACAGGGCGTGGGTGTGTGTCGGGGTTGCAATTGTCGTGGCTAATCTATTTGGGCTTTGGGTGACGCTGGTCGTGAGAAGATTCTGAGAGGAGCTCCAATGGAAGTATAAGAAGTGTTCCTTAATTTTGTCGCGGAACTTGCTTGCCGCCCCTCCCCTCCGTTCCCTCACTCTCGCATACCCTTGCTGTGTTAGAACTGTGCCTGTGCACTCAGGAATCCTGGTCAAACCAGATTCTACTTTCCCCTACTGGTTCACCCGCACATGCCGTGCAACACGGGTGAAGTTCAAATTTTTTTGGGGCCTAACTTACTAGGGTTTACAGCTGCAGCATGAAGACTGGGCAGGCCATGGTGGCTGAGCTGAGGAAGGGAGGCATCTTGGATAACCTTTATACCATCCCTGTATGGCCATGCTTGGAATCAGCACGATTGTTTTTGGCGCGGCTGGCTGTTCCTGACGTTTGGTGTCGGAATTTTTGGGTTCTCATCCAAAAGCAATTATGAAGGAACAGCCCCAACCGTGCAAGTCTACAACGCGATGCTCAGTGGCTGTGCACGGCTTGGTGACAGCAATCAGGCAAGGGTAGCCCATAAACTTGCATTTGCATGGCCTGTTGCTGAAGTCTTACTCTTCAACCCCAGTCAGAATTATATGCACAACTGCACATGCATGGGTCCAGCATATGCAATGTGATACGTGGACATACCCATATTGGAGCTCCTTGAGCAGGTGGTGCTTGCGAGCCTGTGCCGCAGGCAGAAGAAAAGTTCCGGGAGATGCTGGACGCAAGCGTGCAGCCTGATACCATCACATACAACTCAATGACGCCTGCCCATCCATGAGCTGTGAAGTCGTTCATGGTCTGCAAGGCTTGTCATTTTTTTCAAGCTAGGATGGGGTTTCCTCTACAAGCCTGCCGGCAAAGACACATTTGCTGGCTTTTTGAAGATTCTTGCGGGCCAGGATGGGCGAGGACGGCATAGCCGGTTTCATATGTAGTGGGCTTCCTTCCTCTGCCCCTCCCCCTTGGTAAACAGAAAATCACTCTCATATCCGGCTTGTGGCTCAAGCTTGGAAGAGTGAAATCACTCTCCTTGGATCCCGCAAAGGGACCTTTACTTTCTTTTCCTTTTCCTCCTCGACCATGGCAGAAGGTGAGGGCTCCGCCAAAGGCGTGGAGGCACGTACTCTTTGGACACTGAACAGGCTCATGGTGCTCCTCGGGGTGCGGCCGGAAAAGTCAGATAAGTTCATCAGCGGTTTCACTACAGAGGAGGCTTCTGCTAGGGCGTTGGCACGCTTCTTGGACGAGCCTGAGGTTCCAGCTTGCTTTTTCATTCCAAGCAGTGAGTCGGTCGTGTGCACCGTGGACCTCCCATCAGCTCCGCAGATGAGAAAAAAGTTTGTGGCCATGCACAGATCCAGCCCAGAAGTCCAGATCAGCAAGGAAACCATTGCAGAGTCAGTCATCCTCATGGAGATGACCAAGAATGTGATGGACTTGTTGAACATGTATTGCCAGTCCGTTTACCTTTCTACGCTAACAAACCCTGCAAACCAGGCCGGGTGGTCAGATCTGATTGCCAAGGATCTCATGGATAAGTACCATGTTTTCCTCGCGAGCCTGCATGTGACAGTAGGTCTCATGAAGGGTCACACCTGGCTGCCTCACCCGCCGCGGGACGCACTCCCAACTAGCGGAGGCATGGCCGCTGCCTCAGGCGGTGCTGGCTCCTCTGGAGGCAAGGACAAGGTGCACGTCCTGGAAGGCGCAGTGATCACGTGGACCAAGCAGATCCGCCATGTGCTCAAGCAGGATCCGGAAGTGTTGCTAAAGGATGGCAAGAATCCGGAGCCCAGTGCTGAGCTCAAATTCTGGCGCAGTAAGGCAGCCAACCTGAACTCCATCCATTCTCAATTGGGTATGGATGCGTTGAAGAAGGTCCTCAAGTTTCTGGAGACCAACAAGAGCACCTACACAGCACCTTTCTCAAAATTGCAGAAGGAGGTTGAGGAGGCTCGCGAAGAGGCAAACGATAATGTGAAGTTCTTGTCGACATTGACAAAGCCGCTTGGCAGGGCATGGTTGCTTGAACATTGATATCTCGCAGTGAAATGGCGGGGGTAACATGTTTTGGAAGGTGTTCCGTTCGGTCTTTTGAGTTCGGGCTCAGGTCAATCGATAAGCTCACTAGTGATAGCGCCGATTTCGAGCAGTTGGAGCAGCTGTTCGAGCCTGTCCTTCATAACATTCTCCTCATCTGGCGTTACTCGAAATTCTACACAACGCCAACGCGGTTGGCCGTCCTGATTAGAGAGATCTGCCCCTTGGTTGTAGAATCATGTGTTGGCTTACAGGTAAAGGGAGAGAGGGCAAAGGCGTGGATAACGACGCCCTCAGGCAATTCCATCATTGCGCAAGCGGTTCGATACATCAATGGGAGCGACATTTTCACAATGATTTCGTCCGAAGAGACGACAGAGTGCTATGCCAAGCTTGAGAACACATACAGGACTAGAGTGTGAAAGAAGGTCGCAGGTTCCCATAGGTTCTTGCCAAGCTTGGAATTAGCAACAGGCTTCCTGCGCCTTGTCACCAAACAAGGTATGTGACTCTTTTGGCATGGCAGGATATGCACTTCGTTCAAGGATGCGTACCTTTTGTTCAAGGACATTGCCATGAACCAAGATGGATCAGGATGGAAGATGACGTTCAGCCAGCATAGCAATTTTGGCTTCTGTTTCCTGGAAAAAGAGAGGAAGCACACTGGCGAACCAAAACTTCTTCTTTCCCTATGCCGAAAAAGAAAAACATTTGGTCTCCAGGCACTGAGTCTACCAAGCCCAGCAGCACGAATCCAAGCGCCGGCAAACCTTCAGAGACTCATGTGAAGACCTCAAACTGCGTACCACCTAATCATTGGTGCAGACTGTCAGCCTCGCATACAATCTCACTTTATACACCCTGCTACGGAAGGCCAAGTTGAAACCCTTAAAAATGGGACATCTCCAGTCTTGAGCTTCATGAGTGGAATATGAGGACTTGGAGTTTTAAGCTCTTTCCCCGCCCACAGAAGAACCTATCACTCCTTTTGTCGATGCATTTGCTAGAAAGGAAGAACGATGCCCTGTTCGTTCGGCTGGACTCCTTCCGGGATCGTTGCCGAGACGCCCTTGATTTTACTCGCACAGTCAGTCGGCATACATTGCGGTTTAATTTTCGTTGCTAGGGGGCACAGCTGCCGAGAGAGGTGAGGGAGGATATTGCAGGGATGAGTTTTTTCATGTCTCTGGAGACTACCGGTATCTTTTCTTGAACAGTAGTTGCCAAGATGCTGCCAAGTGGGCACTGACACCTTTGGAGTGTCCCCAGCATCCTTTGTTTGAGAAGAGGTGATTCAGTTCTCGAAGCTGGAGCGTGTGGAGATTGGTGGAACCAAGGGCAAGGCCGCATAACAAAAACGCATCTTGTTCCTCTCGCTTTCTTGTTTGCACAGCATCTCTGGCCAAACTTCAAATCACATGTACCCTTGTGTCGCAGCAAGCGCTACACCTATCCGAGTGAGATTCAAAGCAGGATCGGCATTTCCTAGACTTTCCCTTTCATCTCTTTGTGTTTGCTGAGATGTGCCAGGTCCTTTCGGACTGTGTGGTTGCCATCAAGGAAGAGTTCCTGAAGTGTGTCGAGACGTTTAAGGGCGTGAGCTATGACATCATGGACGTTGGAGAAGTCCAGCTACTTTCCCAAGACTTCAGATAGCTTGCCGTGCCTTCCCTGCGAACTGAAGAAGCATGGCTGAGGTTCGAGCACGACTACTTCAAATTCCGCATGACAGTCAAGGATCTCGACAGGCGACTTGGCAGCCTTCTGGGCTCTGCTTTCGACGAGCCTTGGCTGGTGCAGCATCACGATAGGGATTCGCAAGTTGCAGGTGCTTCTAGGCTTCGTCTGTGCTTGTCGAGGATTTAGACACCATCAACATGCGCGTGAAGCTCTTCGACATCTTCGAGGGCTTGCTGGAGCGTCCTATCATCCAGGCAGGGCTGGTCAGAGGAAAAGTTGCTTCTTTGAGGTAGAGTTGCTGGCAACATGAAGTTCGTAGGCAGAGCTGGAGAAGAAGCACAAGATGCTGTTGCACCAGGCCTGGTCCACCTCACGCGAAAGCGGTAGATTACCAGCTGTGATCTGAGGTTGAGCAGGATCTCACAGCTGTCGAGACTGGCTTTGTGGAGGTGTGGATGCTGAGATTGGCGTTAGGGGACGTGCCTCAAAGTGCTTCAAAGCATGTACTATGCGTTCTTGCGACGTGGCATGTGGTAGCCCAAGAGGCTGCTAAGCTAAAGGCAACATGTTCAACCTGCCCCATGCAGGCAAAAGACAAAGTAGATCAGTGCTACGACGATGCGCCGATTTTCTCCAACCTGCCTCCCGCCGCCGGCGCCATCTACTGGGCACGTTGCTCCCGCCACCGCATCAATGAGCCGATGAACAAGCTGGCTTTTTACAACCTTGCATTGAGGGAAACACCTGAAGAGTTCAGAGAGGTGAAAAAACAACATCAGACATTGGACAAGATGCTGCAAGACTATGAGCTGCAACGCTACCAGACTTGGGAGCAGACATCTGTCGAAGCTGCAAAAGAGAAGCTCAAGATGCGGCTCCTCCGAAGGCAGGAGAAGTCCGGCCTTCTCAAGGTCAACTTTGACCCAGCTTTGGTTCGACTGCTGCGCGAAGTGCGCTTCTTTCTCATCTTCGACATTGAGGTGCCCCCAGTACCTTGGAATGCAAGAGGAGGGGAGCACGCAAAGCAGGCAGCTGTTTGAAAGATAGGCTCAAGACTTTTGAGCAGCTCGCAGAAATGGATCCGAGGCTGCTCTAGAAATGTTTGACCGTGTGGCCACCTACAGACAGTGGGTTGCGCAGATGGATCACATCGTGGGCATGCACCTGGGCGACCGTAGTTATCACAGTCCAGCTTGCAAGAATTTGTATGCTTTTGCGCTAGCATGTCAGGGGGTTTGGCCAGCCAGCCTATGTGCTGATCAGTAGCCCAGTGGGTGTCTAGGCCAGCTGCAGATAGAGAGGGAGAGAGAGAGAGCGAGAGTTGCTTCAGTTTAGCAGATCAGCCCAACAAGGGCTGGGCAGACGCCCGGGGGGGATCCTTGGATCCTCCCCATAGCCCGCATGGAAGAAAGAAAGAGTTGCAAGATCGCGGACCGCGAGGCCGCGGAGCGGTGCTCCGGGAGGGGGGTAAGCCTCCTCTAGCGCCGGCAGAAGAAGAAGACGAGCGAGAGTTCTTGATATGGAGCTTTGGGTCGGTTGGGCCATCCCTGTCTGTGGTATCCTGGCCCTCGCTTGTTCCGATCAAAGTTACTGGACCTGCGCGCGGCTACGGGGCGCAGCCCCGGCCCACTCCCTGACAGAGTGGGCGTAGCCAGTAGAAGATGAAGAAGGGAGAGTTTTCAGCAGCCTCCACGTCCGAAAGCGCAATGCATTGTTTTGTTCCTCCCTCAGGGAACTATACATGGCTCCGCAAGTGACCTCAAGGGCGCTGACCACTTGGGGCACCCCCATGGCTATCGACTGTCCCGGCCCTGCACAGGACGGAAGTCCGCACCGCAGTATTTCTTCCGTGGTTGGCCACGGATCATCCTGACCTTCCCGTACTCCATCAACCTGAACCATCGACAATATTTACTCCTACATGCTGTTTGTGGGTGCTGTTTGTGTTCTTCTTCTTCTTCTCCTTTGACATTTTGATGGCTGAGCACTCCACAACCCGATGTCTAACTTCTCTGACCATGATTTGAATGAAGGGGAAGGCCTCAGGCCAGGCAGGGGCAACCCTGTTATCCTCCTAAGCAAAGCAAAGAGGTGGGAGAAAGCGGACAGCAACGCCGGACATGTATAGCTCGTTTGCCTGCCATGAAAGCAGGAGAGTGGCGGGTGAAGGGAGGTTGCTGTAACCCTTCAACCCTGGGGAGCGACCATATCAGTCTTTCGTTGTTTGCATTTTGCCAGCTCAGATTTCGACAAGCATCGTGCTTCGGGTCGGGCCCCGGTGTGATCCCTTCCGGGACGCGCGCAGATGTACAGTAGAAGAAGAAGAAGAGGTGGCCTAGATTTGTGAACTTCAGTCAAATAGAAATGTCTCGTACCTGGAGCCGCAGTGGTACCAACTCTGGAATGATACAAACATGCCAGCTCGGAGCATTGCTCCGGTACCTCTGCTTGGAGGGGTGCAGAGCTTCGCGAAGAAAAAGAAAGTGTTTAGGCCAGGGCAGCATAATGTAATCATAACACAGTCGTGTGGGCCTTCTATCCAGGAATCAGTTGTTGAATGCACTGCAGGTACAATGCGGTGCTGACCGAGCTCCTACCTGTTGAGGAGCCGCTGCTGGAAGACCGCATTGCCAAGATGGACCAGGCATAGAAGTGCAAAAAGATACGTATTAGATCCAGGGTCGGGGTCATCCCAAGCGCTTAAACAGCGCACTCCAGGTGCTGTCGCCCGGCCTCACAGAGTTGAAGTGGCGGAGCGAGGACAAGATCCCCGAGTTCATCGAGAATCTTGGAACAGAAGAACTTCGCCAGGTTTCCGAGACGTTATCGATCACAGAACTGCTCCATCTTCTGTGGAAGCACCTGAGGAACACCATGCGAGTTGTCAGTGATGTTTCTGGTGTTGTTGAGATCATGAAGGGATGCTTGGTGAGCATTCAGAGAAAGTGTCGTGCAACCTCACATGCCTTCTGCGTCCATGACTTTGACCAGGCAATCTGCGCTCAATCTCTGGCATTCTGTCACAGTGGTGCAAAGAGCCCATCATCTCGCGGGCGAAAGGCTATTCATTGGAGTTCAGCAAGTTCGTGTTAGCTCGCTTTGTATTGTCAACTGCAACGAGGCTCCAAGCCCATGGCTCTGGACGAGTTTGATCTCAAGCACAAGGAGCGCGTGGGCATGCGTGACTTGGCCTCTGCACAGACTCCAGATGTTCCACGCTGTTTTGGCAAAACTCATGGTCAGCTGCACAAACAACCGACGCAAACTTCAGTTTTGCAGCACTCTGGTCTCCCTGGTCTAACATATTTGTAGGTGATAAGCAGAGTAAGGCGCATAGCCCTTTGCCCCAAGCCAGATCAAAAATCAGAGCGGCAGAAACTTGAAGATTGCAAAAGCCACACCACATGCTCTCTGAGGCATGATGACTCAGTCAGACGGCGGCAAGGAAATCCACAAGTTTGTCAAGGAGCTCGACTTGCAAAATCTGCATGGAACTCGATTGTCTTGCTTTGAGGCTTTGAGTCCTGTCATGTCAGGACTCATCAGAGGCATTGAAGGTTTCGAAGGTCGCGGCCAATTGGAAGGCCTACGTGGACTTTGCAGCCGGGCTGCGCAGAGTAGTTTTTGTTGTTGTCCAGCATCGTGGTGCACAATTTCTTGGTTTGATAAACAAGAACTTGTTGACTAATTACTTCTGATAACAAAGTGCACTTTACGCACTCCAGGAATCGTAGTTTCTGCTTATTCCAGTGGTGCGCATGCTGAGGTCAATAATATCGTCATCGAGGGTTTCGTGTCATCGATTGCAGTGTCCCTCCAGCACTTGTGCGAGATCCTAGATCCGCTGATTATCGCGAAGCATGAGATGCTGCCACTGTTCGAAGTGAAGGTGCGGGCATGTTGCACAAGTTTCTGTTGGTCCGATCCCTCTGAAGCAAATTGATGGCGTTCAGAGCTTGGTGCCAGGTGGAGTTGCAAGATTCAGAGATCATCTTTGACCCGCCCTTCCAGTCACACAAACAGGGTGACATCTCACTGAGAGCGACGATAGATGGCTGGCTCAAGGACTTCTTTGCCACAGTCACCTGCATGCAGCGTCTTGACACTGGCAGTGGCGATTATCTCAATGAGATTCGGGAACACTTTCAGATGTTGCTTGGGAGCATGTGTGCTGACAAAAATTTTGTTTCGTGCTGGGGTGACATACAGCCATCATCCCAAAGGTGCAACGCACTAGCCCCCCTACACCACAGTGCAAGTAAGGCAGTGCCTGTTGGCACTGGTTTCCGAGCTCATTGACAACACAGAGTTGAAATGCTTCTTGGCTAGAGCTGGGGCTTGTTGTAGTAGAGCAGTTTGTGCGACCACGGCTTCTAGAGCTGAATAGGCATGGATTACCGCGAGACCTTCATGCAGCACTCGCATCTCGACAGCATAGGTATACAACTGACAGCCATACATTCAGCCGCACTTTGCCACCTGGCGTGCCACACACACCGTTGGGGACGTCTAGGTACTTGTGGACAGAGTCGATCGACAAGTCCTTTGAAAAGTTTTTGCAGGAGTGCTTGGGCTGTACCGCTGCAGCGGAAAGCATTTCGGCCCTGTAAATCTTGCCACTTTTCTTCGACCTGCTGAGATCCATGCATGTGCGCCCTAGCGCATGATTCCCGTTTCCAGGAGGGTGCTCGAGACCTTGTTGAAGGATTTGAGGAGGAGGGCTTGCTCCTTGAATTGCAACGAAGAGCTGAAGGGGTGGAGAAGTTGAGATTGGGTGTTGATTCAACGTGGGCCCATTTGATCCAAGAGCGTGTGCTGGCTTTGTGGGTCAATGCAGAGCATTTGCTAAAGTAGCAGTGTTGCTGATGAACTTCAAGGTCATTCCGGGACATCATGGAGCGCATCAAGGTGGACATCGGGCGTCAGATCCCGCCTCTGGAGCAGTTTGACAAGCAAATTGTCAACTTCAAGAACCTCAAGCAGGACATTGCTGGACATGGCACGGGCTTCTTTTGTTGCAAAGCAGGTCACTGAGCTGAACAAACTGCCGCTTTCCAGGATTTGTCCAACATGAAGACGCCGGTAGACATCCATTGGTTGCGTGTCGGTGCTTTGGCACATCTAGGCACTAGATGAAAGACGAAGGCATCCTATTGAAGCATATAGCCTTGCACGGAGCAGGTCAGTGTGAATGAACAGGGAGGTTTCTTTAAAAAGATCGGCCTCGCACATGCAGCTTCCCTGGCAGAGCAAACATGTGAGTTTAGGGTCTGCCGCGAATTGCTGCGACTGGCAGCCTGAATTGCAAATGTCGACCTTTGAAGCCATTTTGTTTTCTTGGACCAAGGAGCACAGCCCGTGAAACTGAAGCTGGTGTCGTTTGCCCGACAATGGGAGGACAAGTACGTGGACTTCATTAAGACCTTCACAGAGGAGGGGTCTTGCTGCTCTGAGGCTAGTGCTTGAGAGCCTTCTTGTGAGGCTTGTAGCTTTGCAGCACGCGTGAGGAGCGCATCCGTACTTTGGTCAAGTTCATCAACGAACAGCAGGAAGGCCTGGGTCCACCATCGCCAGTGGATGAGCCTGAAAACGAGAAGCTGCTGCAGCTTGGAGCTGAAATCAGAGCGAAGTATCCTGGGCAGACCAGGCCTTGGAATCATTGTCCTGGTCAAGAAAAGTGCATTCACCTGTCGCAAATTCAGGTATTCCACCATGACCAACATCCGTGACGTGAAGCTGGCCACCAATGCGGTCAAGAGATTATTCCCGCCAATCCGAGACTTGTGCCAGCTCTTGAAAAAGCACCATGTGAACCACGATGGCCTGACAGAGCTTGACCAGGCATGTTGTGTCATCTTGGTGAGGGTAAGCTAGAGGCAGATGCTCGAGCTGCTTACTGCAAACCTTTGTCGAGGCTCCCAACAAGTGGGACGAAGTCATCCGCATGGCCTTTGATGTCAAGGAGCAGATCCTGCCCCTGCAGAGTGCCTTTCGGTTAAATCAGGGACTTGACAAAGTTTGCGCACACTCCGTCGTGAAGCCATGCTCAGCCTTAATCTGCAGCTCCCTTCACGTGAGACATTTATTTCAACCACCATCTTCAGATTCCAGGGTGGCTTACTGCATGCGATGCAACCAAGGGGCAGCAAGCTAGAGGCGCACTCTTTCATTTGGTTTGCTTGTGCCCTGATCGGCTCAAGGAAGAAGTTCTCAAGATCCGCAACAAGATCGATGTGTTCGCGGAAGAACTTCAGGGCTTCTGCCACGAGTTCCGAGAGAAGTGTCCCTTCGACCCTGCAAATGCTATGAATGGAGAGTATGACCTGAGCTACGAGACCATGAACGAGAAGCCTTGCTGAATTGGATGTGCACGCTTAGGATGGCTTCATTTCTGCTAGCTGCTGCTCCCAAGGTACTACAACAAGACACTTGCCATCCGGCAGCGTGCCAATGAGTTCAATGCTGTTCGGCAAATGCTCAGCAACAGTTGTTTTTACCGGTGTCCAGACTAGTGGTTAAGAAAAAAAATTAGTGGTCAGAAAGTATTCCATATTTCAATCTATTTCATGTATGACTTGGATGCAGGACCTCGAGCTCCTGTTTGACATGCAGATGTCCAGCTACAGAGAGCTCAAGGACAGTGACACCATCATCGTACGCAGCCGCAATAACATTTTTTTGAAGTCGATGCCAGGACTGTCAGGAGGAGCTGATCCTCTTGAAGAACCTCTGGGATGGTGTAGGGCTGGTGCGCCAGCCAGTGGGGTGGGCGGGGCTATGGGATGCCTGTGGCGTTCCTTGTGTGTTTGGGTTCCAGGTTCATTCGTGGGGTGTCCAAAGGCGTTATGCTAAACAAGCATGAAACTCGTGACTTGTGAGCGACACGCTCTCACCCATGCCATCATGCTGAAACAAAGGTGAAGGAGACCTTCGAGAGCTGGAACAGCATCTTGTGGGATAAGATCGACACTGACTCTCTGGTGCAACAGGCTCGCGACCTCCAGAACCAGGCCAGCACAGCAGCACCCTGATGAAATCGATAAGTAAAAGCAGGGCCGGTCCTGCGCCCTGCCCTGACACAGGTCAAGAACATGCCGAAGCAGATCAAGGGATGGCAGCTCTACAGATGGCTGACTGATGAGGTCAAGAACATGGCCACGGTTTTGCCGCTAGTGGCCTACCGTGAACAGATAGCTTGCAGGTCGTTGGATGGTAGAGGGGAAGCATGTGGATTGCAATGTTTAATTGTATTGAGGTGAATGATTTGCACGGCGAGACGATGCGTGATCGTCACTGGACCAGCATCATGACCATCACGCAGAAAACGTTTGAGAAGGGCCCCGAGTTCTGCTTCAAGGAACTGTGCCACGTCAGCTAGTTTTGCACATCTGCTCACAATGTTGCATGAAAGGTAGTGACTTCGAAGTGTGCAAGTGGTTGGGCTCGTGCTGCAGCATGAATGTGCAGGATCTCCTTGACCTGAAGCTGCACGAGTTTGCTGAGGACGTGTCGGAAGTGGTGGACCAAAGTGTGAAGGAGGTGCATCTGGGTTGCTGTTGGGCATCGCGAGACATAGAACCTACTGGGCAGTGTGTGGTTTTGCAAGCTTCTCTCATGGACTCGTGAGTTTACCAGACCTTACCGTGGTCAGCATCCAAAAAAGTTGATCCAGTGTGCAGGCCAAGATTGAGAAGAAGCTCTCGGCTATCCGGGCCACCTGGTCGAAGATGCCGGTGTCGTTCGACTGTTCCAATCCTGATTGTCCGCTGCTTGGAGAGCTGGGTGCCTTGGCCAACTAGAGTGCAGCGGCACCTCTTCCTGATTTCACTTACGGCAGGATAGAGCCAAAAATCCAATTGGATAGCAACCGATTAGAATAATGCATGGTCAACGCTACCAGCCAAGGAGAGGTGATCGAGAAGTTGGACAGTGACTCTTTGGAGATGATGGGAATGACCTCGCAGGGCCGTTTCATTGAGTTCTGCACCTCAGCAGAATGCTTTTGCTGCATGTTGGCCCGCCTTTTGAATGACTAAGTGACTAAGCGGCCTACAGTGGGGGGAGCCATCCCATGACCTAACCACAGGCAAGCCAGTGGTAGACGAGTGGAGTGGCAAGCTGCGAGCCATCGACGGGGCCCTCAGCGTTTGGACCAAGGTGCAAGCTAACTGGTGCCGCCTGGAGCCCATCTTCATGTGTCTTGGTGCCAATCTCTGACCTTTGCTGTCGAGGGCTTCGCTAGTCCTGGGTTTCTTTGGATGCATTCCGGTGATCCTTCTGTGAAACCTTTGTGGAGCTAGTTCAGGCAAATCCGATTTTTGAGTCTAGTCCAAAGCTAAAATTTCGAGCGACGAATGCAACACCGCAGCCTCGCATCTTCTTGATCGGCTGAGCGCACTTAATTTGCAAATTGCGGTCTTAAGCGCAGGCAGAGTGCAGACATTCGATCGCAGCTACCAGATGACTCGAAGCGCTTCGAGCAGATGGATGCAGCCTGGAAGGCTCGGGATCTATGGCGGGGGCAGACCAATATGTTTTGGGATGCGTCGGCACATTGCAGGAGCTGATGATGGACGCCTCGAACAGCTCGCTTATAGTGGAGATTTGCTGCGCAGAAGGGCGGCCTGGTTTTCCATTAGGATGTGTTGGTTCCACACACATCCTGTGCATGATCGCTGAGGCGCGAGTCAAACTTGAAAGCCATCTCCGAAGGTATTGACACATGCGAAAAAGCATTGAATGAGTCCTTCAGCTGCAGAAAGACGCCGCATCACCTTATCACCCCATTCGCTGTGCTGACTTCGGCTTCAGGTATCTGGAGCAGAAGAAGAAGGCCTTCCCCCGCTTCTACTTCGTAGCAAACCAGGCTTTGCTGGACATCCTCTCCAACGGCGCAAAGCCCTTGAAGGCCATGCAGTAGCTGAAGAGCTCCACTATGAAGCGGATGGTGGTTTTTGGCTTGTCATGTTTTTCTGTTTGGTCGGCCTTCTCAACTTCCCGGCTTCACACCGAAATGTTTTGAAGGTTGTTTCCTGGCTTTCCAGCATCAAAAGCTGGAGATCTGTGCTTGTTTGCTTCTGGTTTCTTGGCTTGAAGATTTCGTGAATCTGCAAAATCCAAGCTATTTTTTCTCCTGGTAGTATCATGCCACCCATGTGGCTATGGCGATATCTGCGTGCGCTTCACTGTGAGTGGTGGACACGCGTGCATGACATCGGTGGCGCCTGGGTCTAAAGTTGTTCTATGCTTCTATCTGGTGTCTTATAATCCACTGAATGGTCTTTCGATGGCGTCCTATGCCGGGCAGAGCAGGGATGGCGGCTGAGCAGTCGGATACGTTCTAGCTCACCATCCGATAACGGACATACTTGAAAGTGCCCCTGCTCCCCCCCTCCCGCTCAAACGAGAAGAACCTAGTGCAAAGCGTATGTAAATGACCTTGCTCGCAAAAAAAATCTAAAATGGTGGAAACGGCAAGGAGCGTGCTGAACATGTTCGAACCCAGCGCAAAATCTGGAAAGGCGCATATCGTAGAAACCAATGTACCAGCAGGACAGTACCTGGGAAACTCATGGAACATGGTGGGCACAGGAGGAAACCAAAAAACTCAAACGAAACAACCAAAATCTCCAGTTGGTTTTGCCTCCATTCGGAGTGAGACTGCAAGCAGGTTGCTGAATACCTGGGCGACATCTTCGATGGCGTCAAGACCTTGGATTTCTCCAAGGCTAAAGATACTGGACGAGCCTCGGCTTGACGGGCCTCTCTTCAAAAGCAACCGTCCTGCATAGCCCACGTAATAGATTACCACAACCTCTGAGTGCCTCTGAGTGGAGACTGCAGTGCCATGCGACTTGCATCCTGCAGATTCTGCAGATAGATGTAGTGCGATGCCTATCAATGCGGATCACTGTCACTGAGGAATCGCCTGCGGACACATCTCCAAGGACACTGAGTCGGTGGCCTGGGCTGAGGACATGCACATTGACGGGGCTGTGGAGGCCTCCCTTAAGTTGATACATACCTTTCAGGTTTTTTCAGCCAGCAAGACGGATTTTCATGATGGCGTTGCCGCGTGAAGTGCAATGACTGCACCCTCCTGTCCCGACTCCCTGGTGAAAGGCTTACCTTTTGCAGCTGGAAGGGCACCTCCGCCTGCAGCTGCGCATCGAGTTGGAGCAGGCTGATGGGAGCTAAGCAAAGGAAGAGACAGGAGAATTAGCCTCGCCTGTGGCTTGGTTCTGCTGGACGAATGTAAGCACCGCAGTCTCACTGCAAACTGAACAGGCCCGCATGATGGCTGACAACTGGGAGCTGGACAACCCCCGAGAGTCGCAGCCCCAAAGCGTTGAACTTGTGCGCATTGGAAGACATTCTGTGTTCAGACTGCTCATTTGTGGTGCTCGTTACAGCTTCAGCCCCGCAGCATCCTGCAGCGAGGTTTTGGTTGGAAGCTTACTGCTCGCAGCTGGCATTGGTGGCAACCCAGATTATGTGGACGGAAGAGACCAACCGCGTGTTTGAGGAGATCGAGAGTGGAAGTGAGACAGCCATGAAGGATTACAAGCGGGTGAATGACGAGCGGATTGAGAAACTCATCAAGCGTGTGCAGACAAAGCTGAACAAAGACGTGCGTAACAAGATCATCACGCTGATCACCATCGACGTCCATGGCCGGGATATCGTCGAGCAGATGGCCATTGCCAAGATCTCGGACAACACAAACTTCAAATGGCTTTCGCAGCTGCGCTTTCACTGGAACTTTTGTCCTCAAGGCCAGAACCTGGTGACGTACACTCCAGACGACCTCAAGACGTGTGTGATCCGCATTTGCGACTGGACCACCATCTACTGCTACGAGTATGTTGGCAACTGCGGACGCTTGGTGATTACGCCGTTGACGGATCGATGTTACATCACTTTGACGCAGGCACTGGGGCTTACACTGGGAGGTGCACCAGCTGGCCCTGCAGGCACAGGAAAGACAGAGACCACGAAGGACTTGTCGCGAGCGCTGGGGCTGCAGATTGTGGTTTTCAATTGCAGCGATCAGATGACTTATCAGACCATGGCCCAGATTTTCATGGGCATCGCTCAGACAGGTTGCTGGGGCTGCTTCGATGAGTTCAACCGCATCTCCATTGAAGTGCTATCTGTTGTGTCAACCCAGTACAAGTGCATCTTGGACGCCATTCGCGCGCAGGTGCAGGTCTTCCTGTTCGCAGAGGAGGAGACGAAGTTGATCTCGACCTGTGGTGCTTTCATCACGATGAATCCAGGTTATGCTGGGCGAACAGAGCTGCCAGAGAATCTGAAGGCACTCTTCCGCTCTGTTGCGATGATTGTGCCGGACCTTCGGTTCATTTGTGAGAACATGCTCATGTCAGAAGGTTTCATCAAGGCGCGGCCGCTGGCGAACAAATTCGTCCAGCTGTATTCCTTGTGCAAGGAGTTGCTGAGTAAGCAGATGCACTACGATTGGGGTCTGCGAGCTGTGAAGTCGCTGCTGCGACAAGCTGGCACCTTGAAGCGTCTGGAACCAGAGAGCGATGAAAACCCGGTGCTGTGTCGTGCCCTGCGCGACTTCAACACGCCGAAAATCACCACCCTGGACATGCCTATTTTCCTGCGATTGATCATGGATTTGTTTCCTGGAGTGTGGCCCGATCCTTTCAGCGATCCGGACTTCGAGAAGTTCTGCCAGAACATTGCCAAGCAACGCGGTCTTCAGGCTGACCCGCAGTTCATCATCAAGACCGTGGGCATGTTGGGTATCCTTGGCGTCCGACATTGCATGTTCATCATTGGGCCTTCGGGCTGTGGCAAGACAGAGGTCTGGAAAACCTTGATGGAGGCCTTGCGTGCGCGAGGTGAGGATGGGTCGCTTCGTTTCTGATTCAGCCTGCTTTTGAACATGCTGAGTTTGTTTAAGCACAAGGCGAAGCCGTATTGTCGTATTCTTAACACAGTCTGCAGGCAGTGGGAGCAAGCGAACCCAAAGGCAGTCACCAGCGACGAGCTGTACGGGACAATGTCCAAGACGAAGGACGCCGGAATGCAAGTCATTTTCTAGAAGTCATGGAGATTCCTACGATTAGGATAGATAGTTTCTTGGAGGGACTTGCTGTCATCCAGCAGTGTAATGGTCCAAGAGCAGAAACCCTCAACTTAAACAGCTTTGAGCACCCATGCACCCTATAGTCTACAGGAATGGAAAGATGGCTTGATCGCTGTGATCTTCCGAAACATGAGCAGCTCGGACATAATGTAAAGCCGACTTTGTATTCGCTGTTTCTAGCCTAGCTGCTGCCACTCCTGGGTCAGGCAAAGAGATGAACGGCTACAAGTCATCGCATCAGCACAAATGGGTGATCTTGGATGGTGACATTGATGCTACGTGGATTGAATCCATGAACACGGTCATGGATGACAATAAGGTCCTGACGCTGGTGTCGAACGAACGAATCCCTTTCACGCCCACAATGCGCATGATTTTGGAGATCCAGGACATGAAGCATGCAAGTCCTGCCACAGTCTCCCGTGGTGGTGTGCTGTTCATCAATGAGACAGACATTGGCTGGAAGCCGTATGTGGAGAGTTGGCGCGAGAAATTGGATCAGATCCCACAGGGTGCCTTCTACTTGCATTTCTCGAATTACTTCGAGGCCAATATTGAAGCCATCCGCAAGTCCTTTAACTTCTCGTGTCCCATGCTGGACATGGGCTTCATCAACAGTCTGACTTGCTTTATCGACGCTCTGCTGAACAACAACACGAAGGAAAACATGGAAGCACTGCGCACGATGAGCGCTGAAGACCAGAAGATGAGCTACGATGCCCTGTTCTGCTATGCCATGATGTGGGCCATTGGTGGCTCAGTCGCGGATGATAAGACCGTGAACTACCGCAAGAGCTTCAATGCCTACATGAAGGGGCTTTCAAAGGCGGTACGATTCCCTGACCAGGGGGACTGTTACGATTTCATTTACGAGCCCAAAGCCAAGGACTGGGTCAGCTGGGAGACGTACATCAAAGCATACCAGCCGCTAGCTGAGCAGATGTACCAGAACATTGTTATCAGCAACATGGAGCTGGAGCGCATGAAGTACATTTTGGAACTTCATGTGGCGAGGAAGAAGCCGGTCCTGTTTGTTGGTGTTGCTGGCACAGGCAAGACAACGATAGTCAAGGACTACCTGGCAGACATGAAGGCAAACAATGAAGACATGATCAGCATGTCAATCAACAACAACAACTACACGAGCAGTTTTGCCCTGCAAAACATCATCATGAGCGCATTGGACAAGAGATCAGGTCGAACTTTCGGACCGCCCGCCAACAAGAAGTGTGTGTTCTTCATAGACGACTTGAACATGCCGTACGTGGACACCTATGACACGCAGTCGGCAATCATGCTGTTAACCCAGATGTTGGCCTACAGCCAGGTGTACGATCGAGCAGCCTTGGAGGATAAGCGAGATCTGGTCGACATCCTCTTCACGGCATGCATGAACCCAAAGGCCTGACATTGCAAGATTCTGAGTAATGGGCTCTTGCAGACTAAGTGTGCCAGGCTGGCTCCTTCATGGTGAATCCGCGCCTGCAGCGGCGGTTTACGGTCCTTACCACGTTTCTCAGATGCAGGCAACTGATGCGGGTCCACTTCCAAACTAAGCTTCATGTGACTGAGGTTCACTCCCAATGCGCCAACAATCTCGGGAATCTACAGCTCCATTCTGGACCCAAAGGGTGTGAAGAGGTAGTTGTGGGCTGGTTCATGAGTCCCAACCACTATGAGCTGAAAAGCTTTTGGCTTCAGTTGTCATAGCTTTCGTCTGTAGACATGACCAGGAGAAACACTTGGGCGCCTTTGTTCCGCCAATCCAGAAGCTATGCGATCCCATCGTGCAGGCCAGGGAGGTTGAAATGAAAGGGTTTTGTGAAAGTGTGCCGTAGCACAATGTCTTGGGGGAAGGTCTGTTCAGGCATGAAAGTGGCGTGGAGAGGCTTTGCTTTCCTTCTTGGCATGTAGACAGTTGAGCGACTTGACCAGGCAACGATCGAAGTGTTAGTCGCTGGCATTCTGAACACCCCCTGCTTCCTGCCATCTGCTGCCAAGTTCCACTACCAGTTCAACCTGAAGGATGGTTCACTTGTGCAGATGTTTGCGTCAGAAGCTATGTTTTGTTCCTTGCTGCCAGGATGTTGGCAACATTTTCCAGGGCTTGCTGAACACCAATGCCAACGTCTACAAGGATGGTGCCGCCAAGTTTGCCCGGGTGTGGCTTCATGAGTGCTATCGCGTCTTCTCGGATCGCCTGGTCAACGCGTCGGACCAGGGTGAGCTGCAGGGCATCCTGGAGAAAGCTGCAGGAAAGCACTTCGGTAGCATCCCGAAGGATGACTTGTTCGCCCAGCCGCTGATCATGACTTCATTTGTTTCAGCAGCGACGGGCAGCGAGCGGTACTATCTACTGGCAAAGGACATGCCGACGCTCAAGAAGTGTGTAGAGGACAAGTTGACCGAGTACAACGAGACCTACGCAGCGATGAACTTGGTATTGTTCGATGATGCGATCAATCATGTCTGCCGCATTTGCCGCATCACGGATAACCCATGTGGACATGCGCTGCTGGTTGGCGTTGGAGGCTCTGGAAAGCAGTCGCTGGCTAAACTGTCAACCTTCATCAACGGCCAGGACTTATTGAGCATCTTGGTCAACCAGTCCTACGGCACAGAAGCCTTAAAGATAGACCTTCAAGAATTCTACAAAAAGGCTGTCATCAAGCCTGGTTCTCCCCATGCCTTCCTCATGACAGATGGTCAGATTGCCGACGAGCGCTTCCTGGTGTTCATCAATGACATGCTTTCAAGTGGAGTAATCCCAGATCTGTTCACTCGAGAGGAATACGATGGACTGCTAGGCAGCATTCGGAATGCTGCAAAGGGTGCGGGCTACTCAGACGACCGAGACGGACTCTTCGGCTTCTTCATTGACAAATTCCGACGCAACTTGCACTACATCCTTTGTCATTCGCCCGTCGGGGATGACTTCCGCATTCGTGGCCGAAAGTTCCCCGCGCTTATCAGCTGCATGGTGGTGGACGAGTTCATGGCCTGGCCTCGTGATGCGCTGGACGGCGTAGCCCGCCGATTCCTTGTGGAGCTTGTCAACCAAGGTAACCTCCAGGACGAAGAGATATTGGGGTTGGTGGCCGCCAACATGGCTGAGGTGCACTTATCCATCGAAGGAGCCAATAAAAGGTATCTGGAGGTGGAGCGACGCCACAACTACTGCACCCCCAAGTCCTTCCTGGAGTTGATCAGCTTCTACATCAGGATGCTCTCCGAGAAGCAGTCCTCAGTAAGTCAGAACTGTGAGCGCCTGGAGCGAGGTCTTGCCATTATGGAGCAAGTGCAGTCCAAGGTCGAGGGTTTGAAGGAGGACCTGAAGATCACCATGGTTCAAGTCGAGGAGAAGAAGGCAGCTACAGCAGTTCTCATTGAGCAGGTGACCAAGGCTTCTGCGACTGCAGCAGAGGAGAAGGCGGGAGCTGACATCGAGGCTGAGAAGACTGGCAAGTTGGCGGCTGATGCTGCAGAGCTGCAGGCGCAGGCAGATGGCGAGCACCCTGGCCAGCAGCGAGCATGGCCAGTGCCCCTGCCCCTCCTATTTCTCAGAGCTTCCCCTGCCTACTGGGTGCTTGAGTGTTCTTGAGTTCTAGGTCTATCCCTTGACTCAGGCTATCAGAGGCAATGCCAGCCATGGAGGCTGCCGCAGCCGCAGTCGACTGCTTGGACAAGAACTCAATTGGAGAGCTGAAGGGCTTTGGCAAACCGCCGCCAGAATGCGTTGACGTGTGCGCGGCTGCTGCGTTCTTGTTGCGCAACGAGAAGAAAAAGATCGACTGGAAGGCAGCCCAGAAGATGATGAGCAACCCGCAGGCCTTCATCGATGAGGTCAAGACTTTCAACGCCAACGAGATCCCGGAGAACACGCTCAAAGAGGTTGACGCCATCATTGCGCTGCCGTTCTTCAATTATGAGACAATGAAGGCAGTGTGCCAAGTCCCCAGTTCATAAGTTACGACCCAACCAAAGCCCTCCTTTTCAAGTTTCTGTAGTCAAACAAGTCTGCTTGCTCCATCAGGGCAAAAGCGTGGCTGCAGCCAACTTGGCGAATTGGGCCATCAACTGCGTGAAGTATCACAAGATCTACGTGAAGGTTGCACCTCTCATGGCCAAGGTGAAGGAGGCGACAGACACGAAGAACACGGCCGAGGCAAGCTTGGCCATCGTGCTGGCGAAGGCGGGGGGGAATTTTTGAAATTTGTCTCCTGCTTGCAGCCGGCTTTCCCACTACCAGGTCAAAGAAATTGAAGAGGAGTGCCAAAGGCTGGAGGAAAAGCTGAATGGTGCCGTGGCAGAGCTACTTGGCGCAATCAGCCCCTTACAGTGTTCGTTCGTTTCTGTAGCCGCTCTGAGTCTCTGCTTTTTGGGGTCCTCAGATTCCCGCCTCCCTGTCCAGGAAGGAGCGCGTCGAGGCCCAGGCTGCAGTACCTCGGCAGATTGAAGCCAATCACAGTACCTGTAAAAGATGATTGTACAGGAGTTTTGCAGGCACATTTAACAGAGGGGTGGCCGGTAAATCAGCCTAAGCCATTTTCTTTCTCTGGACATTTGAAGACATTTGCGCTGATCACAGCTCTGCGTTTCTTCTTGGAGTGCCCTTGGGATTTGGTTGGGGCTTGTTCCAGAAGCCTGTGCTCTTCTGCCTTTCTCAGCTGAGGCTTGCCTTGAGAAGTTAGGTCTTGCAGAGCGCTTGGTCAACGGCCTGGCAGATGAATACCAGCGATGGACTGCCACCGTCAAGGAGGGACTGTCTATCAACAGTAGGATTCAGACCTCCCAATCAACTGCCACGACATCTGGAACATGCATGTTGAATCAAACCGCCATCTGCCGACACGAGGAAGTGTCTAGTCCAGGGAGTTTAGGCATGTTGTCGGCCTGCGCGATTAAACGCGTGAAGCCTCGGATTTGCCAAGCTGTGAGGACCTCAAAGACTTGCAGCTCAAACTCATTGGCAACTGCCTCTTGGCATCCGCCTTCGTGGGCTACATCTCGCCCTTCTCAATGTCCTTCCGTGTGCAGCTGTGGAAGGAGGGATGGACTGGTGATGTGACCAGCCGTGGAATTCCCATCAGTGCGGGCATTGATCCGCTGAAGGTGCTCTGTACGGAGGCAGACATCGCCGGCTGGCAAAACGAGGGCTTGCCGTCCGACCGAATCTCAGTGGAGAATGCTGCTGTCGTGACGAGCTGCTCACGGTGGCCACTGATGATTGACCCACAGCTGCAGGGCGTGAAGTGGGTCAAACAGCGTTTGGGAGAGGACCTTACCGTGCTGCAGTTCACAATGAATCAGTGGCTTCAGAAGGTGATCTTTGCCATCCAGATGGGTGGTCAGCTGATGATAGAAGCTGTTGGCCAAGAGATTGATGCCATTTTGGAGCCTGTCCTCTCCCGGGCTGTGATCAAGCGTGGCCGAAGTGCAATGATCATCAAGATCGGCGGTGAGGAGGTGGACTATGATCCCAAGTTCCAGCTGTACTTGCAGTCCAAGCTGCCGAACCCGCACTACAGGCCAGAGATTGCTGCCCAGTGCACAATTATCAACTTCATTGTCACTCCGGATGGCTTGGAGGACCAGATCTTGGCGATGGTTGTGAATGTAGAAAAGCCGGAACTGGAGCAGGAGAAGCAGGAGCTGGTACGCAAGCAGAATGACTTCAAGGTCACGCTATCGCAGCTTGAGAGCGACCTGCTGTCACAGTTGTCCACGGCCGATCCTGCAACGATCCTGGACAATATTCCCCTCATTGAGGGTCTTGAGAAGACCAAGGCCACCTCCAAGGAGATTGCAATCCAGGTCGAGCAGGCCCAGAAGACTGAGGTGGAGATCAACACTTCCCGAGAACTCTACCGCCCTGTGGCCGCAGAGGGCTCCATGCTTTTCTTTTTGATTATCCAGTTGTGCTTCATTGAGCACATGTACCAGTACTCTCTGGATTCCTTTGTGAACTTCTTGTACAAGGCCATTGACCGCACCGAGCCAACGGATGATATTTCTGAGCGGGTGAAGCGCCTGATTGCTGTCATCAGGATGACCATTTTCCGCTGGGTGAACCGTGGCCTTTTTGAGCGCCACAAGTTGATCTTCTGCTCAATGCTCACCTTCAAGCTGTTCCAGAAGGGATTCCTGCAGGAGGATTTCAACGCGGCTTACTTCAACTACCTGCTGAAGGCGCCGATGGCTGTTGGCATGGAGAACCCGCTGCAGGAGTGGCTACCCACGAAGAACTGGGGCATGGTTCTGAAGCTGAACGACTTGGAGGGATTCGAGAACTTTGCACAAAACATGGAGAAGGATGCACCTAATCGATTCAAAGAGTGGTTCAACGAGATTGCGCCTGAGGAGGTGAAGCTGCCGTTGGATTGGAAGCGCCTTGACTCTGTGCCATTCCAGAAGCTCTTGGTGCTCAGAGCGTTGAGGCCCGATCGATGCTGCGCTGCTATGGCTGAGTGGATCCGCAACGCGCTTCCGAATGGCCGTGACTACATGGACTGCGATGGCTCGCTCTCCTTTGCAGCTGTTTTGCTCAACTCCTTCGAAGACTCCACCAGCACGACTCCCATCTTTTTCATCCTTTCGCCTGGGGCTGACCCAGTCAAGGAGGTTGAATCAATGGGAAAGAAGCGACCGGAAGGCTTGAGTTTGGGACAAAACTATTGGAACGTGGCCATGGGTCAGGGGCAGGATGTTGTTGCCATGGGCAAGCTGGACATTGGCCACCGCGAAGGGCACTGGGTCATGTTACAGAACATTCACTTGATGCCTAAGTGGTGTGTCGAGCTTGAGAAGAAGCTGGACGTCTTTGCGGTGGAGAACAGCCACCCCAATTTCCGTTTGTTCCTGTCCGCAGATCCCAGCAAGGGCATCCCCATCGGTATCCTTGAACGTTCCATCAAGTTGACCAACGAGCCTCCGCAGGGCATGTTGGCCAATCTGCGGCGATCTTTCGCGCTGTTCCCGAAGGAGGATTTTGAGGACAAGGACGCTAAGGTGAAGTCTATCCTGTTCGCATTGTGCCACTTTCACTCCCTCATGTTGGAGCGGAAGAAGTTTGGCCCCATGGGCTACAACATGATGTATCCGTTCTCGGCAGGCGACCTGCGGGATTCGGCCCAAGTGCTGTACAATTACTTGGAAGGTTCTTCGGCCGTGAAGATTCCATGGGATGACTTGCGCTACATCTTCGGTGAGATCATGTATGGAGGCCACATTGTGGATGATTGGGACCGACGCATGTCTCAGAAGTACTTGCTGTACTTTATGCGGGACGAATTGCTTGATGAGATTGACATGATCCCGTACGCGGAAGGGAAACTGTCCTGGCCATCACCGCAGCCAGCACCGCACGAGAGATACCTAGAGCACATCGAGACAATGCCTCCCGAGTCCCCACTCATGTTCGGCATGCACCCCAACGCCGAGATCAATTTCCGTACAACGGAGTGTGACAAAGTCTTCGAGATGCTGCAGATGCTGACGGGTGGCGGGGCTGCTGGAGATGGGGATGATGAAGCAGCCATGACCCCTATGACAATTGCCCAGATGACCTGCGATGAAATCTTGGAAGAGGTTAATGAGAAGCGCTTCCCAACAGATGATGTCAGCCGTGGCATGACCACAGAGGACAAGGGCCCATACCAGTTCGTGTTCCTCCAAGAGTGCGAGTACATGAATGCTCTGCTCTACGAGATGGTGAAGGGCTTGCAGGACGAAGCGTCTTTCAGGTGTTTTTCAGGAGTCTGGGAGGTTTTGTCTTCTTTTCCTGACTTGCAGTACACATCATAGCTGAAATCTTTTCTGGAGACGCTGTACACAAGCGTGCCTCCCGTCTGTCAACTGCAATGAGGGAATGCGGCTGAGCACAGGAGCTTCAGCTCGGTTTCAGAGGCGAACTGACGATGAGCGAAAGCAGCTTGTCTCAACACTTGTGGACCTCTGCCAGGACTCCGGCATTAGGAGTAAGTTGAGGATGTTATATAGCACCAGGCACCCAGAAGAGAACAAGATAATCCTCACACTCTGTGCGAGCCAAGGCATGGAGGATATGGCCACATGCCTCTACTCAGAGAAGCTGCTGCAATGCACGAAGTCCATGTGATGCGGGCAATGCTTTAAAACTGCCTCAGTCCCACTTGCCGTCTGAAGCCAAGGCTTCCGCACTGGTGGATCAAGCTTGGTTTCGCATCAACCCGACCTTTGAAGTCCTGGCGTGTGAATTTGCAGGACATGGAGACAGTTCGCTCTGTTTGGGTTCAAAGCAGCCCTACCAAGTGATAACTTCTTAGGCCACACTGTAAAGGAGGACTAATAAGGATACAGCTTTGAGCTGTCTATGTGGGAGGAGCGATATGCGCAGCTGGATGACTGGATCAATGACCCGCTGAACATTCCCAAGGTTCATCAAGACGGGGATTAAGCACCCAAGGAGTAAAACAACACGACGCCAAAGTTTCATTCTGAGGTTTTGCGCTGAATTTTGGGTGTACGGGATGTAAGCTAAGTCTAAACGCCTCTTCTGCGAAGTTTATCTCCATTGCTCTATGAGAAGTCAATCTGGCCAAAAACCCGATACGGGTAGTCAATTTATTGTCTGTTGTCGCGTCTTGTACGCGTAGCAATTCTTCAGGTTCAGCATCACCTTGCTCTGCTCAGCCGAGCTTGCTGCCACAAGACATTGTGAAATATTGTGAAGTGCGCTGTTGCGGCTGGAGCTGGTGCCGTGCTTGTGCTCGAACAGGTGCTAGAGCTGGTACTTTTTACTTCAGGTGCTGGTTGTGATGGTGTTTTTGCTGGTGCGGCTGTTGCGAGTCCTCGAGCTTGTAGTGGAGGTGAGTCCTCCTTCACCTCCTTCAAAAGCAGCCTTAAGCACAGTCGGGCTTTAGAAGCCTGGCCATGTGCAAGGCGCATCATTCACACTGATTTGCACAATTTTGCACAGGTTGTTGACATCTCCAAGCTCTTCAATCCGCAGAGTTACCTCACGGCCATCAAGCAGATTTGCTGTCAGAACGTGGGCTTGGAGCTTGACAAGCTGCAGGCGCCCGTGTAATCCCGTGTATCAGCGTGCCAAGTTATCAGCAGGATTTGTGCCCTCGTATTCCGATGACATGCTTCCCGCCTTGCAGGTCTTCACGGACGTCACAAAGAAGGAGCCCAAGCAAATTGAGTCTCCTTGCAAGGATGGAGCGTATGTGCCGCTCGTCGTGAACTAGCTTCGAGCAAGACAGAATTGATCTGCTTGCCCACAGAAGCTGCATGCCTGCCTGCCATTCTAATCGCAGCCCATGATCAATTGCATCAAGTGCAAAGCAAGGTCCGGCATGTACCTGGAGGGAGCTCGGTGGGACATGACATCCAATTCCCTGGAAGACTCCAAGCCAAAGGAAATGTTCACCGGGATGCCGGTGATCACCTGTAAGGCAGGCGGCTCGGCAGCATGAGAGAAGGATCTTGATGTTGGCTTGATTCGTAGCTGCAATGTGCTTCTGCTCGCTCATGTAAGATGAGACCCTGCCGCAGAAGTCATGACTTTGCGACTCTTTGTGGGCTCTAAGCGGTAAGGATTGGCGAGCGACAAAGTGGACAAGAACATTTACATTTGCCCTACCTACTGCGTACCTACCCGGCGGCCATACTTTGTGTTCCCGGCACAGCTTCGCACCAAGGCCGTTGTGTCCCGTTGGGGGCTTGGCAACCAGGCTTAGCATGAAATCTGCTGTGTCGCAGGCGCCATCAGACAAGTGGGTGCTCGCGGGGGTAGCCATGATTCTGGACATCGGCCTGTGAGGCCAGCAGAGCTGTTGCTGTGCTAGCATGAGCTTTTCATAGTCGGCCTCCTGTTTCGTGGTAGGTGAAGAAGAGATGTGGCTCTTCCTGATTCGCAGGGCTAAGCCCTTTTCGCGACGTAGTTTCGAGCCGATGCATTGCATCCTTAGCCTTAATTTCATTCTTCATTCATGGGCGCCATACCTCGTCCATGGCATCTCCTTGAGTAGCAGTATGCTGTCATTCAGCAGAGCAACGCACAAAACACCATTTTCGAGTCGGAGAGCCTGAGGGGGTGCGAGTGGCCATGAAGATTGCTGGACTGCGGTATCAAAATCGTGTGACATTTGCAAGCCCAAGCTTCCAGGCTCGCATGCTGCTTTGAGGTTCGAGTTTTTAGTTCCAGTGACCTCCTGCGTCCAACTGCAAAGAGGTCCAGGGCCGGCCCTGTTGAAGCTAAGGATAGACGCTTTTGCAAAGCGCGGTGATCGGACTGGGGCAGGGCAGTGGCTGCAGCAAATGGATATCGCAGGCCACTTCTCGGCCAAGCACACTTGATGCTAGCTGATAGCGTGTATGTAAAGTTACCATTCTCATGAAATCTAATTCATTTGATGTATTGTGTCATCTTCAGCTGTTTACTCATGACTGACTATCGTCAGGATAACTTTGATTTGACATGTGGTTGGGTGGTTGAGTGCGGGTTCGCCCTGAACGCAGGCATAGCTCCTGACACCATCACATTTACCTCTCTTATCAAGTGTTGCGCAAAGCTTGGCGATGTGGCAGGTTGCTTAACTGCAGCTGCTTGCAAGGTTTTGGGAATGGTGCGATTTTGCGGTAGCATGCCTCAAAAGCTGGATGCTCAATTCCGAATGATTCCGAGCTGCAGCTGAGGAGCATCTTCCTGGCTGCATGAGCTCCAGCGCCGCGGCCTTCGTCCTGATGCTGTTACCTACACGGTGGGACGTGGGGTGAATAAACAAACGGGTCTCTGGGACAGCTTGCCTTGACCCGCTGATTCCAGGCAATGCTGCACGCTTGCGCCAAGACGGGGAAAATTGAAGAAGCGCCACTTGGCAATTCTTGCAGAGCTGCTCAGCAGGTCATAGACATCTGAACTGGCAAACAAGATGCTTGTAGGGCTTGCTGATGACATCGGGTAGTATGGCTACCTGATGCAGATGGGTCCGAGAGTGGGTTTACGTCGGCCAAGGACAGCGTGGTTGAAACAAATGCAAGACTCGTGCGAAGAGGCAGATTGCAGACCTGCATCCAACTGATGAACAGGTGCCACAATCATTTTGTACAGCGTGCTCTGTTGCCAGTTTGAAGGATGTTCGAGCAGGTGGACTACGTGGCCTACACCGCTTTGATCAATGCCTATGCCAAGCGCAGCGATGCGAGTGGAGCTTTGAAATGGCTTCGAGAGATGAGTGACGCCTGGCTGAAAGTCGTGGGAACAAAGGGTGACAAGAAAAAACGTGCACAGCTTGGCAAGCCGGCATCTGACAGATGACTCCTCGTGACACGCCCTTCTTGAGAGACGCTTGCTCCTGCCTGGCCAAGGCACAAGCTTTGCGGCCAAACGTTGTTGCCCATTCAGCGGTGCTGAAGGCAGGGCATGTCGATCAACTAGCGGTGCTTGTTGCCACCCTGTTGTGCTGCGCGAGACACGTAGAGAGCGCAGTACCTTTTCTTGAAGGTTATAGTGGGGAATGATGCGGAATGCGTCAACGGGAAGGGGGAGAGCGAGATAAACGGGTGGCAAACGGGTAATCTAATATAGAGCCAAACGGGTTGGGGTCAATCCCCGCAGGCCGGGGTCATTTTCTCTTCTCTTAGGTCTTTACATGCAGTTTGCTTTCTCTGCATTGGGAAGGGCAATTCGAGCATCCCTGCGCAAGTGAGGCCTTTGCTCGCAGTGCCCAAGCTGACAGGGTGGGACCTCTCCTGCAGGACAGTCTTGCATGTTCCGAGCAGAGGAACAGGTTCGGAAGGCCCAAGTCTGACAAAGCTGGCTGCAACAGCTAGCATTGGAGCATTTGCCTTTCCAGGAGATGCAGGGCCTAGCCGTCACCCCGAACTTGATCACCTGGACGTCTGCCATAGAGGCTTGCGCCAAGACGCGGCCGAGGTAAGGGCGGCGGCATCAGCTCCAAGTTTCGGTAGATGCTTTGCTTTTGCGTGTGCCAGGCGACGTGAAGAGGCCGAAGCCTTCCTGCGACAGGCACTGGGTTCCACGCTGGAGCCTGATGCCAAGCTGATCCGACCCTTGCCAAGACTTCAGGTGTGCTAGATGTTTTTGAGCAGAGCGCTGTCCATTATCACAACAGATCTCGCATCAATCAATGCTTTCTGATTCTGATCCATTGTTGGCGGCTTTCATTTTCGGTGGGACAGATGCCGAGGAACCTTGATGCGAGCTGTTGGCGCACCTCGTTGCATGGGCCTGTGCCGCGAGCTAGGGGCCGCCTGTCTGTTTCATCTCAGTTTTTCTCTGCAGCATGGATAAACACGTGTGAAGATTCTGCACATGTAGGAATTTCATGGTGCGGGGCCATATGTGCGAAGATTAGCCCATTAGGAGCCACTCAGGGCCAGGAGGTAAGCCGCAAGACGTGCATGTGCTGACAGGCCCCCCCTTTGGATACACACGCGAATGCCACGGACAATGCAAGCCTATGGCCAACAGAGGGCCGCTGCGAATCTCAACAAAGAATGGTTGAGCTGGAACATGTTGTGGCGCATGTGAAGCGACTACTCGCATTTGCTTGTTACATACAAGCGGGCGCGGAAAAGAAGATAAAGAAGCTGTACTTAACATTTCGGTTGCTGCAATACAACCCTCGCAGACACGCTGGCGGCTTAGGTGGCAGATGCTGCAATGGAGGTTTTTGCAGCATCTCTGCAGTCTGCTTTGCCTGAAGCATCACCTGGAGATGGCATCGAACAGCAAAAGAGTTGTGGCAGTTCAGCGCAATGTTTCGATGATCTCCTTGAGCATCATGTTTGGAAAGTGGTTTGCCCTCTTTCAAGATTTCGGCTTGGTCGTCTTGGCAGGCCATCTTGGCTCGCAAGAAGGAGTGCTGATGAGTCGAGGGAAATGCAGAGGCGCTTAAGGGCCAAACGGCAAGGGCCTCGGTGCCGTCATCCTTCCTGTCACTGGTATGTTGTTCAGACGGGTAAAGCTGGCTGGGCATGCAGTTATATGGTACTGGTGTGCTTGGCTAGAGATATTTTGAAACGAAAGCCATGCTTTCAAGCTCTAGGTTGCTAAAGCAGCAGGAAGAAAGCAGCGAGATGCAGCCAGAATCCCTTCTCGGATGCGCTCAGAACCCAACATATAGGGCATATTTTGCTTCTGACATGTTGTCATTACGTGCTGAGACATAGAAGCACAAAATTTCGCTCAAGGATTCATAAACGCATGGATTTCTGAATGTGAGGCAGGGACTTCCATTTTGTACGGGTGAATCCCCCCTAGTTGTACCGGCCAGCATGGAACAGCTGATGCTTTGACTAGGTTGAAAACGATGCAATCTAACTTAGTATGCCGCTTTCAGCAAGTCGTTGGCAAAGCAACCAAGGCCCGGGCCTGAACGCCATGGGATGCGGCTGCTCCTTTTCGACTGTGTGCACGGCTGGATTGCGGAAACCGACTGCTTCTACCTATTTGGTTGCATTTGTAATATGCCTCTGATATTATCCACCCATTTCTTATCTTACTCGTTGCACCATTGTTTATCCCATGCGCTTCACGCTGGCGGTCCTTTCTGAGCGGTTCTGAAATTATGTGCCAGGCTGTGGAGCCTCTAGACTTGGAGCCAACGACAGGGCAGCCGCAAGCTCAGAGGAAAGCCTGAGCTTGCGCAAACATTTATGAGACTACCATCCACTTGCAGTTGTCAGCATTCTTGAGGTTCTTTCAGACATTCAAGCTGGGGAGAAAGCTTGGCGAGGGCGCATTTGGACAAGTTCGCCTCACAACTAGGCGCGCATTCAGAGGTTCGAAAGAAAATTGCTCCTTCGAACTGCCCGTTTGATTTGTCAGAATTTTTCAGAATTCATGATCCACTCCTTAAGGCTCTCCTGGCCCGTTTTCCTTCCCATGCGTTCATAGTGCAGACTGTCTTGGTCCACGGTCTTCTAAGCTCTTTGGAAGGACCCTTCGAAGGTGTTTGATGAAAGTGCATGAGGCGTATCTCACCTCAATCCATCCTTCGCTCGATGTCAGGATCAGTACCGGGGAAACGTACGCCGTGAAGATCATGGATGTGCGGCGCTCTGGGGATGTGCCTCTGTCGCAAATCATGGGTCGTTCAGTGAACTTCTTCGCGGCGCGGCAGTTTGAGTTGAGCAGGTATGGTTTTGGAGAGCGCTAGCTGAGCAGTTGATTAACAGCGTAATTTTTGAGCTGAGCTGAGGACTCGACCATGGACGTGCAAATCCTAAAGCCGGGCCGACTTTGACAGTCTGCAGACGTGTGTGTGAGGTTGTTGCGACAAGATGCGACAAGTAGGCTGCCTGTGCAAGAGTGCTGGAGTGAGCATGTCAGACGAACCCCATCTGCTGTGCGGGATTTGGTGCAGGCTTCTAGCTACTAGTTTCTGCCAATTCTGCCCGAACCTGGTGCTGAAACATTTGTTTTTTGCAGTCCACTTGGCTCTTCGCAGGGAAGCACGAACAGAATCGCAGCTGCTGGGCCAAGTCTCTGGTCACCCCCATGTCGTTGCCTTGCCCCATGGCCGCAGTCTGCGCTGTCTTCAAGCAGAGACTCGCAGATGCTGGTGAACTGCAATTCCACGACATGCAGTTACTGCCCAGTTTTGTTCCCATCATGCGTCACCTTCTTATTTGCAAACCTTGAGGTAAATCTGTTGATTCTGACCTGAGGTACGAAACCTACTTGGAAACACCTGGCCTTTTCTACATGATCATGGAGAGGCTGCGGGGGTAGCCGGCTGATATCTGGCGTCCAATTCATTGGCAAAATTTCTGAGCAAGAGGCATTCCTTTCCAGAGGCATTCGCGTGTCCAGGTGCTACGGCTCGCTCATGGACAGTCTGTGCGACATGCCGAAACTGACGGAGACGAACCTCCGGCGAATGTTTCGAACCTTGATTCAGTTAAACCGCGCATCGGCTTTTCTCCTTTGCGGACAAATGTCGTCGTTCTGGACCGTGAGACGAGAAGTGGGTACTGTTAATTGAGCAGCAGTAGGAGCTTTGAAGACAGTAATTACCCTCCAGTTACCAGTACAAACATGCAGTGCCTTTGCACAGGCCAGATGCTACTTGGCATCGGGGCATGCCACACAGCTCGCATTGTCCATCGAGCTTTGGCACAGTCATGAGCTTGTTTTGACGGGCCATTTTGGACAGATTAGACGTGGCGTCAATTTTTGGGCTTTCGCCCTGATGATCAGGAGACATCAAGCTGGACAATTTTCTTTATGGGGGTGAGAGGCACTGCTCATTGATTTCATGGTGGAGAGTGTTGCAGTTAGTGAGAGACATGAGAACAGCTCCTGGAGGTGTCGCACCATCAAATTGTCTGACTTCGGCTTAGCGGTCAGGCTTCCAAGGACCGGGGGCGTGAAAGGCCGGGCACCTCGTTATCTGACTCGGCTGGCCTCAGGCCTGCTAGACTTCTGTTCATGATGCCGGTTGTTGTCAGTAAAAGTTTGTTAGACATGGACCCAACGAAAGTACTGGCTGTTTGGTCTGATTCTGTTAACCTCTGACGTTGACTTGCACTGTCCACGTTTTGTTGGATGAAGATCGGTTGGCAGCAAGATGACCTGCAAAAGTGTGCGGCGATGGTCCTGGGCGCCATGTCAAATGGTGTACCCACTCTGCAGCGTCGCATTCGTCTAAGGTTACAAGTATGGGCCCCTAAAATGGGCCCTGAAGCCTTATAGGGGGATTCTAGGGACCCTTGAGGGCATGTATAGGGCATATAGTAATAAGTAGGTCTATGCGGATCCCAGGGTTAAGCGCCCATACACGGGGCATATGGTTTCAACCTTGGAATTTGACGATCACCTCCCTCTGAATTGTGGCATATTGTGGCCCAAGTTGGGGCTTGTTGGCGTTGCTGCAGAACAGCAATGCGCGGCGCCTGCCTGGCGATTGTGATCTCTTGATCTGGCCGCTGGCTCTCCATAGTTCTGGTGCAATAGCAGTCGTGGTTGCTGCTTATCTGCCTTCTCTCCTGCTTCATCGTTGCGCCGCCCACTCACATTCGGAAACTTCTTGACAACTCAGCCGGGACTGGGCCTGTAGCCGATCCTATAAGTGGTAGTTCAGCGTCCCACCACGGCAGTGAATGATGCGCATGCCTCTGCATAGCAAACGATGCAGGTGTGTCAGGGACAGCGCCGTACATGTCGCCGGAGATGCTGGGAAGGAGAAAGTATGACACCAAGACGGATGTTTGGTCTTTCGCTTCCACAGCGCAGCTCAGCATGCATTTCTTGCCTAAGTTCAGCAGCCAAAGCGGTGGCGATGGAAGCCCTCTGTAGTCTCATTGGTGGCTAGTAACAGAGAGACAGGCGGAAAAGGTTGCGCTTGAAGCCTTGAAGTGGGTACCGACAGCTCATTCTTGGCGGCATCAGCCATGGAGGTCTGTCCTGGGTAGTAAAGGGAATCTGATATGATTTTGCAATTAAGTTTTGGCGTCTTACATTGCAGATGCCGATGAGGAAAGAAGCACAAAGACACGTTTGTGCGTGCTCTGTTCAGGTATGTGATCTTGTACGGCGATGTGCCTTACTCACCCGCACAGCCCTCCGCTCCTGCCGTGAAGAAGGACTGGGGGAGCATTTGCCCGAGCACTCCTCACAGATGTTTTATTGGACACGTAGAAATCAAATTAGGGAATCTCTTCGACCATTTCTGACAAGTGTCACAAGTATTGCAAGCCTTGGCTCTTTGCTGGGAGTTAGACTTTAGGTTTATGCGAACGTTTGCTTCGAACAGGCTATTGTTCTTGCATACCCTGCACCAACTTGGGAAACCTGGCAGCAATTCAGCCGATAAGGTTGAAACTTAGTTACAGAATGGCTTGCATGTGCGCAAGATGGCGAGTTCGCAACATTTTGACACGTACACGCCAGTGGACTTGATGGGGCAGCATGGTTGGTACGCAGCTAGGAGCCACGCATACACACAAAACTGAGCACTCGCATGCAAGTCGCGACCTTCAAAGGAGAGTGTGTAAGTTCCAGTCTAAGGCAAGGAACGAAAAGCTGGCGAAGCGCTATAATCAGCCAAGCCGAGGCGTCTGAACATGAAGTCTGAAGTTGCAGTGATTGCGTGTGCAGAATAAGATGGCTCCAAGAGCATCGTTGAAGACTCAAGCGCACATGAGGCTTCCATGTCATCACCATAGGATTAGCAGAGCCTTGCCCATTGTGTTGAATGCTGTCATGCTGTCTTCTATGTGGTGCGCTTCCATTGAAAGCGCCTGCACCCCCGCAGTCTGAGGTGCAGAGATGTTCTGCCGCTTCTTGCTGCCCCCTCAGAAGCCAGACATACACGGTCAAACTTGGCAGAGACTGCCTGCGACCAAGGTTGGTTCGAGATCCAGCTCTTCGCCCTAGCGTTCAGCAGGCCTTGAACCATGACTTCTTGCAGGCAGGGCCCAGCCCGTGTACACCGCGATCCCCGCCGAGAATGCAATGCTTGCCTTCATACGCAGCCTGTGGCGCGTGGTTGGGGAAGAGATAGCAATTGCATGATGACCAAGTATGCATCTGACTGGCTGTGCTGGCCAGGACGTCGGCGATGACGACATTTCAGATGCTGACGAGTCTTGCCTGAAAAGTGAAGCTTTAGCATTCCCTTCCAGCGTCATGAAGGCTAACCACCCTTCGTCCCATCGTGCAAGGAAGAGGAGTCGCTGATAGAGAATCCAGGCGAACAAATACGGACAATCACCAATTTGCTCTGCCCTCGGCACGCCATTCGTTGTTGATTGCTTCAGCAGATGCTTCGCAGTGTTGAGCTTCTTCCTCCGCAAGTACTTTCCAGTTCGCCGAACAGATACTTCGTGACCATTGACTAGGGCTAGCTTCTTGCCTGAACCAGGTTTGCTCCTAAAAAGAAGCCAAAGATCATCAGCAGGGGGCTGGACGAGGCCCACAGATGCGTTGGGTGAGTTCTGCTCAGCATCAAATCGAGAGGCAGAGGTTGATCAGACTAACAACTGACCAGGTCCTTGCGCGCCTTGAAGAGGCCGGCTTAGTTTGTTAGAAGAAAACATGTTGAGGCCAGCATTCTGAGACACCAAAGAAGCAGGCTTCTACTTCTGTAGGGTTAGAACATTCACTTCGCTGAAGGCTGGGCCTCCCCTACCACACGCTGATTTAGAAGGACTTGGTGGAGGACAGGTAGCCCATTCACTGGCAATGACTTATGAGTCAACAGTGGTCTAGACCGGCCTTCCTAGATGCAACTGCCAAGGCCTGCAGCTGGTAACATATCCATGCTGGGCTGACCAGGACACGTCTTCACAGAAGAGATCCCGCAGCTGCAACAAAACTTCAGCGACGAGGACGGTGTTGCCACTGAAGTCGGAGCGTGATTTGGGTACAGGCGAAGGCCGTATGTACGGGTGATGCCTGCTACATCTTCCGCATAGGGCTGAAGGGTTGATCTGTGATGTAACTGCACAGCACTTGGCCAGTTGGCTAGTTTGTCTTCATGTGCGGGAGCTCAGGAGGAGACGGGTCCGAGGATGACCTTTGCCACCTCGCTGCGCTGGGAGCCCCGGGCGCGTCGAACGCAAGTGCTGCCATTGTGCTTTACGGTTGGGGGCCAGACAGCGAAGCAAAATGTACGGTCACGTGCAGTGTCCCTGATTTGGAGCTAACCCCTCTTGGGTGAGCAGGTGGCAGCTAGGCTTACGTGGCACGGAGCGTCCAGACTCCACCTGCACCTTCTTATGCGAGCTGAGGGCGGAAGATGAGCGGCGAGTCTCGCATTGTCCGACACAGTGCCGAATCTAAATCAAAGAGGGCCACTGCCTAGAGGAAAGCGGATGCGCAGGGGGCTACATGGATGTTTTTGTGTGCAAGGTAACGGAGCCTTAGGTGCATCGCAGTAGAGCATAACTTTAAGACAACATCTCAGGCGATCGCCGGACCAACACGCATTCCGGTGTCACAGCTTCACAAACCACAGAGGCCCAGTATTTCTTGGCAGCACTGGCAGCACTGAGCTCGACCCGGTGTCCTTTATCGCTCATGCAAGTGAATGCGGGAAGTCGTCGGCATGCTTACTTCAAGCTGTTCGTGGCTTGCCTGGCATGTGCAGAAAGAGCGGTATGAGCGGGCTACTCGTAGATCGATCACAGATGGTCGCTTTGTAGCCATAGTGGATCAAAAAGATGTAGTGGATCGCTGTGCAAGTGCTAAGTGAGCACGTGTCTGCACTCTGCTCTTTGTTCCAGGCTGCGAGGCAGCTCCAGAAAGCGCTGTCAGCCCTTCCGGACCGACAGCTGTGGGGGCGCCTGCGTCCTTGCAATCTGCCCACAGTTCAGAAAGAATGCCGTGTGCGCATGCGGTCTCGTTCTGAGTGCACAGGACCACGGAATGCCCGTGGCAGTTCAACCGAACAAATATGTGCAGTGTATGTACAGGACCACGTCAGCGAGAATGAGCGTGGTGTGAACGGAACAATTACGTGACGAGTGCTCGTGCTGGCCTTGGCTGCTCAGTGCGGCACGCAAGTGGCTTCAAGTCGCTGCGCTTCACCAGTCGCAAGTCGGTTGTAGAAGTGATGCCTGGGTTGTCCCAAAAGCAGCAAATGCTCCAGGTCCAGAGATGCTCCTCTTGTGCTTGCTTTTTGATGCCGGGCCTGAGTTGGCATGCATGCAGCCAGAACAGAGGCAGATAGACGATAGACAACAGATGTGTATCCTGAGTACTTTAACAACGAACTCCTTTCCATTCCAATTCCAGCGACCGATGAAGCGCCAAATCGGCGTTGCAAAGCTGCCTTTTTGTTTCGAGTCAAGGGACGCCTTTCTGCAGCATCCGAAGCCGGTGGTCCAGGGACGAGCCAGGTGAACTGCGTAGGATATCTAAAGTGCAAACGCAGGTAGTGGAGCAGTTAGAAGAATCATTATCCGAGTTGCAGACGGACGTGTCACAACACGGGGTCCTGTAGTTGCTGCAGAGTCTTGTTTGAATTTGAAGCTTAGTGTGCTTTGACTCCGCCTCATAAATGAGACTTTGGCACAGCTTGCTGAGCGACTGAGCCCGGACACAGGCAGGTCGGTAGAGCTGGATGATGGAGTTCCTGCGCTCGATGTATGTTAGCCACCTTCAGGTGTGGTAGATGTAAATTTCAGGTCTTATGTAGGCAATCACGTCTCATCCACATCTCCGGCGCGGGATGTAGTTGCGCCGAGTCGCAACGCCATCTCAACCAAAGTTGAAGATTGCGAGCGTCTCACCTGCTTAAGCAGAGTTAGATAATTGTGTAAGTTTAGCTGAGAGTTGCCACAGATCACGGCAGCTTGGTTTCAAGGACAAACGTAAGAAGTGAACGAGCGTGTGTACTGTCATCTCTTTTCAGGCCTTCAGGCCGCTGCAAACCTTGGTGCCTGCTTATGCAGCAACGTCAATTCCATGGACATGAACTACAGTACTCGTAGCTTTGCGGATGAGAATGGGCGTGCGGCACAGAAGCTTGACGATCCTGAAGCCTGGTTACAGTCCCGGACAGTCCATTCCCTTCCTGATCCGAGCTCGACCAAGTTTGGGGGCCACCGACTTCGCGATCTTGGACATAAGACCACAGGTAGATGGAACTAATTCGGAGCCAATGGAAAGAGCTCCTTGTAGTGTGACAGCACAAGATGGAGATGGCTGCAGGTAGCCTCAGAGATATGAGTGCCCAACTTGCTAGGACTGGGGTCACTTCCAAGTGGCGAAGAGTGGCACTCCGCGTTCCTCAGCTTCTCTCTCCGTGAATATTTTTCAAGCCCTGACCTGCTTCCTTGGGGGGCTCTCGTCGGGAACCATGCAGATCAATGAATTATCAGGAACTCGCAGTTGCAGAGTCCCGGCAACCGTGTGTCTGCTTAGCCATTCTAGTCGGTGCATGGAGGCAGCCAAAAATCGTGAAAACCAGGCCTGTCGGATGTGCTGCTTTACAGCGTTTGCTGGCCAAGCGCCGCACATCGGTTATGTGCAGAATCCGTTTCATTTCAGGCATGAAGTGTGAAACACTACTACTCACTGACATGCGTGTTCTCTTCTATAGATTGTGTGCTGAAGGCATTGTGCGTATGTTGGGTTTGTCCAGCGCGTCGGCTCGCAGCGTAGCTTGAGATCTGGGCCCTTGGCTCTTTTCTTGGTCACTGCGTGCAGACTGCACCTCCCACACTCAAACCCACACACGCAGTGCAATACATGCTACGCATAGCAGGCAGAGTATCTCACTCTTGTGTACCAAAATGCCGATCTGAACTTGCAACCACGCAGCGGCGATGAGGAATCATAAGAGAGAGTAGGAGATTGATTCAGACACATCGGCACACGCCTGCCAGCAACTCAGCAAGAAGCGTGGCAGCCCTTTGAAACTGCTTTAGCTCAACATCGCGGCCCTTCTGCGCAAGCTTCCCGGAAGCATGCAGTGGGGAGGAACCCTGAATTGCGGCAGATGTGAAGAAGCGAGCAACATAACGGGTCACTGTGGACGAAAGTAGCGCCGCGCATGGTATAAGCAGTCTCCGACATTGCATAGCACGTCTTGTATCTGTTCTGTCGCAGCCCTGCCTTTGACGCTGCCCATCTCAGGTTGTGAACATGACTGTCATGGATGCTGGTAAGGAGGTGGAATGATAGGCCCACGCCTTTGCACAAGAGAAAGCATGTCAGATTTGCATGAGGAGGGGGACTTCACCAACCTCTATGTGAAGTGTTTCCCTTCAACTTACAGAGAGCAGCTTGGCTGGCCGTCGCAGGCCAAAAGCCAGTTTTAAATCCGCCACTGTGAGTTTTCCTGTTCTTTGTGACATTTGAAGTCAGAATGATGACTTCATCACTGCTGCAAGTTGCCGAGGTCAGACCTTTGTGAACTCTTCAGTGGTTTCGGGCCAATTCAGGCTGCCAAGGCCCATCCAAAACCCGTAGATAAGCGGACGGGTTTTCCCTGAAGCAGGTGCTGAGTGTGCGATGATTGATCAGCATGTAGCAGTCATGTAGGCACGAATTCCAGAGTCGCGCAATAAAGGTGCTTTGCAGACTCAGCGCTCATGATGGGGGCCTCTGGAAGACACTGGCTTGAAAGACTTGAGCAGGTCATGACAGACAATCGCGGCCGCCCATTTGGCTTCGTCAACTTCGAACAGCCGAAGGACGCCAAAGAGCGGCTCACTCAGATATTTTGCAGATTGCGGTGATGTTGAATTGTGCTACAATGATGCATTTCCATGAGTTGTCAATGAAGGATAATGAAGGTTGACTGAAGCCCGCAGTGCAGCGCAAAGGGGATGCAAAATGCTGACTGTGAGCTGTTGCTTTTGAAGGCTGCTTGTGCGAACAGCGGTTAACAAAGGCGAATGGTTTACGCTGGGCTTCTCTTGACACACTCTCCTTTCAGGTGCGTGCGACACATGCACTGCAAGGATTTGCGGACCCGCAAGGAACAGAAAGAGGCCAAACTTGCTGGCAGCTTCGATGGAGGGTTGGTGTTGGCTGCTTCACTTGCAGGCGAAAAAATTGGAAGCCGAAGGTAAAGCTCCCCCAGTGAAGAGAGATTTGGATGGTCCCTTGGCCTCACGAGGAAAGGGAAGATGATGCAGCGAGGACAGTACTTTCTTGAACTGTTCCAGCTGCCTCCACTGTCCAAGGTCATCCAGAACATCTACTATATGTCAGCCGCGCGCAAAAGCGAGAAGAGCGAGAAGCGATGTTTCAGAAGCAGCACCCCGACAACATCTACAAACCAAAATCCGTTGCGTGTGCAATTTCCTTGGACGCTTGCACAGCTTCTTTGCATTACAGCTGGCATGTCGGAGAGAGGGCACAGATTCGCACTGGAATTATCGCTTAGTTGCTATTTTGCAATTCTGCGTATAGTGCAGAAGAGTTGAACTGCGCCTGCAGGTTTGCAGATAAGGGCCTGGGGATGCTTGGCCAAACAAAGCAACGCTTGGACGTGCTTTTGGCCAGCGCTTTTTGAGACAGCCCCATGATAGTGAGAGCTACGATTTGGTAGTCTCTTCAATCACGGAGCACATTTTTGGCAAACAGGCTGCTGGTCAGTTGCAACAGGCTGCAGGTTGTGTTGTGGGATTCTGGGATGCCTCATGCTCAATGCTCATCCATTCCTTTAAGCAAGTAGCGACGGAAAGCAACATGCCAACATTACGCACCTCCACCTTTAGACGACCTCAGTTTCTGTGCTCTTGTGGGGTAATGCTCTGCACAGGGTCGATGTTGCAGGTACAGGAAGTGCTGGTGTAGTTGGTTTGCAAGAAGGTTTCCTGAGGCATGTGTGGCCAAGGCGAGGAGCACCAGGACCAGGAGCACTCAGCAAGGGGAAAGGCAAAGGAGATGGAAAAGGCGCTGCTTTCGTGGTATAGGTCTTGCAAATGCTGTGAACTCTCAGGGCCTCAGAGCATGAGCTTTTCGGGGATGTCACAGTCGCACAGCAGTCGCGCCGCCAGGTGACCTCTTCAATGAGGGCAAGGGCTCATTGTCCCAGCTCCTCGGACAGCTTCGGCAGTAGAGTGGAACTTCAGCCTTTCAGACCTTGTCCGCGACTGGGTTTCAGAATTGCGTGGCAGAGGTCAAATCCACTGGGCGGCGATCCCTTCGAGGACTCGCTTGTTATCTGGAGGCTTAGCTAGGCCGCCCTAAAAGCGACGTCCACCTAGCCCCATCAGAGTCATGTTTGGGGCCATGGTGGACAGAGGCCATGCTGGCGCATTTGACGCTGTAAGCCTTGCAGGATAATGTTCCTATTGCGTTTTCTTCATCGCCCACGCCTGCATGGCAGCAGTCATCGCAGTTCCTTGGAAGTGCACTGGGGTAGCTCAGAAGTCGATGAACAAGTCGTCAGGTGGCGCGAGCTTGGTTTGGGGAGTCGGTATCGTGTCCATCTACTTCCGGCATGATTTTAGGAGAGTGTGGTCCGAAATGGGTAGGGGAGCCTCTGCTTGAATCACCTGCATCATGCCGACGCTTTTCGCGGTCAGTACCCAATAGCTGGTCGGTCTTCATGGAAGGGTTGTCGCACAAAACGTCTGAAGTCTTGAAGCATCAAGAGTCAAGAGTCAAGCATGTGCTGCGGGCAGGGGCAGACGATTCCTGCTATTATTTCATTTACTTCTTTAAGCGTAAAATGATGGGTATCCAGAACATTCCAAAACGGGGTGGGTTCTACTCTCCCCAAAACGAACATAAGCCGACCCTTTTGCTGATGCTCATTTCCCTGATGAGATTGGGGACAAGAAATGTAGGTGCTGGACCGGGGGTAGACTCTACTCTCCCCGCTTCTACTTTCGCTTGTCGGTTTCACTATGAAACATGAGGCGATCTCCCCTGTCTGTAATTTCCAGAGTCATCAGTTTTCCTTGTGCCCAATCTCACCTGGGAAATGAGTATCAGACAGTGTGTTCAGCTCCGGTAGGGAAATGGAGATGTAGAACAGGACTCGCATTCACGATCATTCGCACATGGAGGGGCGCCAAAACTAACCACACCTTAGAGTCACTCACACATGCTATTGAGCATCGTGGGCTACCACTTCGGAACTGTACCGGGTACCTATTTCAGAGTCCCCTGCACATACCCCCCCTCACCCCCCCCCCCCTTCCATTCATTCCCATGTTGCGGTTGAGGGGCTTGCTCCTCATAGATCCTCAGATCCTTCCAACTACTCAGGTATGCCTACGGAAGTGGTAGCTGCTTCGAAGCACTTTGCAGAATTTTGAGTGGGAGCGGCATCAAATGAGACCATGCTTCTCCCACTATCAAGCGTTTAGGTTTAGGAGGATTGGAGAGCTCGAACAGGTGTTAGCCAGGGAGGAGTGGCAACTGCAGAAAGCTTAGGGTTAGTAGAAAGGCATCAGCGACCGCTGGTTCCAATTCAACATGCTCGCGGGGATGCTGGGATTCAGAGTCGGGACCACCTACTATATGGGTTATCCAGTTATCCCTGCTCAATCCAGAGAAGTCTGATGAAGGTGTAGTATGCTTCCTTTTGCAGCGCTGCTCTTTTCCCTTCTCAGTATTTCCAAGAAGCTCACACTGAATTGTGCGCCCAGGCTACACGAACGGGAATGACCACACTGGATTTTCAGGCTCTGGAGGTCATTCTGAGTCATGCAGCCTCATACAGCTAAAGCAGGCTTCAGCTTCAATCCTCAAATCCTTTCAAGCGTGGCTGCAATATCCAGAATTCAACGTTTCAGGAGTGGCTCAGGTAGGAACATAAAATTTCTACATCACGAAAATGGTCTTGCTTTCTGCAGCATGCCGTGGATTTTGCAATAAGATTTTTGAGCAATTGGTGCTTCAGTGCTTCGTCCATTCCAGGAGGTGGCTGGTCAGCAGCGGAAGCACCCACTACCAATTGGCAGGCAGCAGTGTCGGCAGTGTCATCAACATTCGCATCCTGGTTGTAACGAGAGAGGGACTGAGAGCAATGCACTTTCTCTGCTAATCAGGGCCCAAACTGGCCGGGCAGCTCGTGGGAACAGGGGTCTTGGTCTGGCTGGAGCCTCTTGGTGGCAAGTTGCAAAGGTTCGTGCAAGAATGCAGGCCTCCTACATTCTGGTGAGGCAGTTTGGGGGCCGCGGGAGATGTGATCCATGCTAGATGTATGGGTGTTTGAAGGGCAAATTTGCATCATGTGAATTCATGAAACAAGGCAGCAACGGATCCTACGGTGGCAATGCTACCTACAATGGGTGTGATGGATACGAAAGTCCTTATAGCCACTTGGCAGATTCAAGAAACAGAGATGTGTGCTCACGACGTCGAGGCTTGCTTGCTTCGGCATGTGATGCTGCCGTGCAAGACCCGTGCTTACCACATTCCCCATGGCAAGGTGGGAATGGAATGAGCTACGCGGCCCCGCAGCCTTCCTAATCAAGACTTGGGTGACGCCACGTGGGCAGTCCGAAATTCGAAGTTCGCCCAGTTCGCGGCTGTTCTCAGGTCGAACTTCGGCCCGGCCTCGCTGCGCCGTGGCCCTGGCTGGCCAGTCTAATCGCTGGCTTCGCTGGCCTTGGAGGCGCCTCGCCAATGGCCTCGGTTGGAAACTTTCATGAAGCTTTTATGCCGTGCCAGGTCCAGGTACATCCAACCAGCACTGAAACGCACTTCCCGAAAGCAGGAGCCTGGGGGCATTTTGAAAGCAAAAGCTTCAGTAGTGATGACCTCCTAAAACATGAAGGGTATTAAACATGTTGGGAAACGTGAGCCCTTCAACCCAAAACTGGCAGCATTTGGAAAAGCCATCGGCCAGCTCAGCCGATGGATAGGTGAATTTGGGTGAGGATGCTCAGGCTAAGGCTAGATGTTTTGCTCGACCATTTCGACGGACACTCCTCAGGCTCCTTCGACTGCGATCTCGGCCGATATTGATGCATGCACTTTCATTGACATGTCCATGTTAGGAGTGAGTAGAGCACAAAAGCAACACCTGCGGTTCAAACCTCAAAGACATGCACGTGATTCCTGAAATCGTTTCCAGCATAGAAATTCAAGCAGCTGAATGTGCATCACTCTTCGGCCTTGTTTCGCAATTTTCTTCCAATTCGATTTCACTGGCAGCGCTGTGGCCGGAACGGGGTGATGGATTTTTGCCCCCGCGAAGACCCCCCGCAAGTAGCTTCCCCGAAGGTAGCTAGCAGCTAGCAGGATCAAAGTCTTTTTCCCTTCTGCGGAAAGCGGTCCAGCCTCCTCAACCGGCCCCTCGCACTCGGAAAGGGCACTTAGCCGCAGCGAGGTGGCGCTTCGTCCACTAAGTCTTGGTAGGATGGACGACATTGGACGACGGATTTTCTGCTTCTATAAACGTGATCCGGCTTACTGAGAGACGCTTGAAAGTAGCTGCGTCGATGCAATCCAGATGCAAAAAGTGTAGCCGCATGCAGAGTTAGAGTGGTCTGCCAACCAGCTGGGCATCCGTGGGTCTTAGCAGTTGTGTCTCGCCTTCTAGACATGCCGCGACACCTTGCTGTAACCCACGCGACGCAACGTGGCTGGCGAGGATGGAAATAACGGTAACGTACCTGTTGCTAGCCTGCAGAACTGTGAATCTGTGAGCTTCTTCGCTGGCTGTGGAATTCAGCTTCCATCTGGTTCGTTACTGGAATGCCCTTCCTCACAGATGCAGGCATCCTCAGTGCCCTCGAAACCAACACTGTCTCAACAACAAACTGCCTGCACATGTGTGAGGGTCTGGGCATCACGTTCAGTGAAGGAGCTGGATTTGTAGGCCTGTCCGATCAGAAAGATTAACATTATGCAGTCAGTTTGCTGCTTGTAAACGGTTCCAGTTCGGATGCGCCACTTAGAGATCGGCTTTAGCTTCGGAGCTCAAGGGAGACGCAGTCAAAGGCAACTGCGCAGTGGCGAAGTCTTTGGAGGCACTTTTGTTTTGCAATCCGAGCCTGAACTCTCACACTGCCCTACCTTCAGCTGCTAGACTGATTTGGGCTTCGCCCATCTTGGCACTCTGAGGATCTCCCAAAGTGCAGAACAGAAGCTACAGCGCATGTTCTGCTTATGTGCGATTGCAAAAGCTGAGTGAGAAAGATGTTGGAGCAGTCATTTCATTAAAGCTTATATGAGCCTGCCAAAGACATTTTACAGAAACAGATGAGTCTCGCGCAAAAGGACTACGCTGACACGCGTTGTAAGCTTCGCTGGCTCTGCATATGCTGGGTCGCACGAGTCGCACGTCTTTCCGGCAGAAGAGGCTTTGGGGACAGTTCAGTGGTGCCACGAGACGTGTTTGAAGCTGAAACTCAAGCTGTACAAGTGCTGGTTGGGTTGGCATTCTTCAAATTGAGCTGTAGGATCATATTAGGGGGCCCAGACTAAGCCTTGCCATGCTTCAATCAGCCTCCAAACCTAAGCGTGCTGCGAGCCTCGTTTGGCATTGCGAAGGTTGGTCGTTAATCAGCCCTTGAGGTGGCCCACCTCGAACGAGTAACAAATCCTGATAACAAAGACGTGCGATTAGCCCAACTTCTTCTGCCGGATGACGGATCGTTTCACCTTCACAGTGGTCTGAGTGCAGTTCTGGAGCATCCTGCCTCATAAGCAAGGCAGAAACAAACAGGCAGGCGATCTGTGGCAGATGCTTTGGATGCCCCCTTGTGGGACAATGCCGGCGTCGGCCGCGGCGTCATGCGGCATGAGCATGTCAAATTCCCAAGCGACAGACAGCTGAACTACGTTGCAAGAAGTTTCTGGTTGACTGTGAACCATTAATTGTGTGAGACGACCACAGTTCCAAATGGGTTTGGGCTTGGAAGAAGGCTTTTCTCAAAAGGTGAGCTGGCATGGGAGCTCTTGCTGACAAGACCTCGTGGGTCGCTGCCAGCATGTTGCAGAAACGGTGACCTCTTGGGCGCTAGATGAAGCTCGAAGCAGAGCTCGGCAACGTGCCACCAGCACCTTGAAAGAGATGGGCCGCAAGTTCTGCCACCGCACTTCGACTCTGAATCTCTAGAACCCATGCCAAAGTGTGCCCAAAATTGCTGCGTCCCGCGACGAGAGACCAAAAGCAGCTGTTTGAGTCTGGCTATTGATGGCTGCGTAGCATGGTGCCGCCTAGCAACGGCCAGATGACTCTTGCATCGGGCTCAAGCTGTGCCGCAGTGCCTGTTAATGGTGTTTGTCTGTTCGCAGCCTCGTCTGTCTGCAAGGGGTTTCAGTGAACAGGTACGGGGCCAGATACCAATGTGTTGTGGATGTTTGTGGGTTGTGAGCTTATTTTTAGTGCAATAACTGCACAGCAATGGCTTCGCACCACAGCACCCTGCTTTGCATCATCACCGCGCAGGTGGCCGCATAACTCCTACGTAGCAGCTTTGATGGTCGAGTGTGAGATTTCATCAGGTCCGACTGCTGCTTTTGGATGCTTTTGGCTTGAATCTTTTTTGTGGGTGTCTCAGGGGTCCAAGGCTACGAGGCCACAGGTTGATATTCAGCTTCGTCCAATTCTTTGCTGGCAATCTGCCACGCTTCGTAAGGCTGTGTAGCGACAATGATTCCAACACTTTTCTACCCGCCCTGTCAGCTTTTATGCCACGCAGCCGGCCGGAACTGCTCTGAGCGGTCGGGTGGCGCCTTCGTTACATTGCTGGTGGGAGTGCCACGGTTGCATGGATTGGACATACTGTGGTAGCGAGCTTGTCAGGACTGTTAGGATCTATTGGTGTCACTGTCAGCTCGTAGCCAGAGGAGAACGAGTCAGTGTCGCCGTGGGTGGAGGACAGGTATATCAATGCTCTAGAAGTGCTTCATTGCTGATCTCAACTCCGCAAGCTATCGTGTCGTTTCCGCAAGGATGAGAATTTCATTGAGGCAGCCATTGCCCATGCTGTTCGTCCACCAGGCAGGCAACGTATTCAGGATGTAAAAAGTAGTGACGTTTTTCATGCAAGGTGTGCTTGTCAGCGCGCTTGGACTGCCGGCTGTAGCGTCAACAAGAATAAATCTGCATTCTTCTCGGGAGGCACATTGACAATCGACAAGTCATTAAAGACTTTGGCGAGAATACCAGTTTTCCACCAGACCCTGGGACTTGCTACTTGAAGTGGATGGCCGAACCGTTTCCTCTTGCGGGGAGTTTGTTCAGTCCCTTGAGTCGTTGCATGTTATTGCAGTTACCGCGGCCGTTTCCAACGACCCCTAGCTTTTGCACGGATCCCGGGCAGGAAGAGTGGAAGGGTAGCATGTCAGCGTAGCATGAAGTGCTAGGCTCGCCTTCGTCTTAAGGATTCTAACCGGCGGTGACTGCGACCAGTGGTCTTGGCACGTGGACCCGAAGAACGTGGCTTGGGCAGAGCTGGCAGTTGAGGTGGGGCGGAGCTATCTGCTCGCAGAGCCTGCCTTCATTTCTTCTAGCCCAATGTCTAGAGAAGTGAGAAGCCAGAGGGGACTGGAGATACTGCAGGTCTGCGATGCATCTCCGCGGTACATCGAGGATCATTCTGAGGCAATTGGTATCTCTCCATTGTTTTTTTCATGAGTGCCACTGCCCCCACTGTCTCCGGAAGGCATGGAGGACGTCGCCAGGCCGCTGGTGCCCTTGGAAGGTCCAGGCGTGTGCAGTGATAAAGTCTGGCTTCTTCGTAGCTGCTTAATGAAGGTGTTGTGTCCAGGTAGAAAGCAGTAGTGCCTCCATGACTGCTGCGAAAATTGTTGTGCTTGGAATCCTGCAGGTGCTGAAAGTTGAGGATCGGAGAGGAAAGCACCCAGAATTCATCAGCAAGCCTGAAGTGCAAAGAGGAGGGCTGAAGCGATGAATGACATTTAAACGTCCTTTCCGAAATCTAATTGCAAGCCCCGCACTGACACAAAGCTCATGTGCACAAATTTGAAATCCTTTGTAGTAGAAGTCCTTAAAGCTTGGAAGGCTTGGAAGAAGCAAGCCTTGAGCTTCCACTGTACAGAGTTTAAGCCTCCGGGCCTTGACTGAGCAGCCAGACGGCGCAGAAACTGAAATCCATGAACAGTTACATCTTCCAAAAGCTGCGTTTGCCTAGTCTGCCTTGGTAAGCATCAGCCCTGCCTGTGCTTGAGAAGTATCGCGTTTGCGAGGCGCGTGTGCTCGACACGGTGCTTGATGCGAGATGTACCTGCTTTGCAGCCTGATGCCCTTCTCCCCTCGCAGGGAGCGCGTGCAGCGGTGCAGCTTCCAAAGAGGCCGGGCTGCACCAAAGGCGGTGCTATACGCAGCAGGAGTCACCAAACCTCAGGCAGCGCAAACTGTGGGAAGAGCTTGCATTTCTGTGCAGTCCGTGAAGATTTTTTTTGCAATGCCAGTGGGGATCAAGCATGTCAAGTGAGATATGTTGGTTTGCCATGGCATTGTTTTGCTTGGTGCAGGCCAAACTCGATGCAGACCCATGCGCGTTCGCTAGGACATTGCTAGATGTACCTACCTTCCTTGATGACCACTTTCTCATGAAACAAAGCCATTTGCAACAAGCAGATGTGACGGCATGCGAGGGGGCACGGGCTATGAGAAGCCAGGTCTCTCCAAGCCCAGTGGTTCAATTTTCTTGACTTCTGTGTCGGAGGAGACTCGGGGGCCATGTCCAGCTTTGGTTCTACTCTCGGATCAACCTGGGGCAAGTCCGATGTGTGCTTCTTAGCCTCATGCCACAGATCGAAGGTGCCTTGCGTCATGACTTGGGTTGTCAAATATCCCGCCAGCTTGTTTGAGCCAGCAATGAGGTCACACCATCTCCGCGAGGTCATCTCCCACCAGCTTCTTTCTGCATGGCTCATGCTATTTGTACTCTGTGCCTGGCTGCAGGAGGAGCGACGGAGCCATTTTGGCATGTTTGCACTCTGCGGGGGTCCAACATGAGTTTTGCAAGATGTTCTGGACGTGAGCTGCGCTTATCGTGCAGACTTGGCGATTATGCACAGGCTGGGTGGACGTGTGTGTGGGCTGCTTTCTGCATTTGCCAGGCGCCAGGCCTCAAAGCAGGCAATCGAAAATTGTCGAACATCTGCCTGATGCTGATCCCGTGACACCTGCATCACGGCTAGAATGCAACGAAAGCAGCTCGGCTGCAACGTGACTGTCCCATCTGGAAGGATCCTTCAAAGCCAACCGTGCTGCCTGGTGGGCTTGGTGGGACTGCCTGGCTCCCAGCATGCCTCCAAAAATGAAGGTCGTCGAAGTCGAGATGAATCTTCGACTCTGAGGCGCAGCGCCTGTCTCAGACTGGCACCACAACGGCAGGCCTGCGTCTGAAAACAAAACGAAAGGGGGAAGGAAAAGTCTTTAGACTCCAGATACTCCAGGACGATCTATTGGACAAATTCTTCTCATAGAAGTTGATGGTTTTTGCGCTTCGATTGCGAGTTTGTCCCGCGGCTTTATGATCAACGCAAGTGCACACACAGACAAGAAGTTGTCCTTTCGTCTCAGGCTTGACAATGTTTTCTGGCTGAAATGAAGACTAGCCAGAGACTATTAAGGCAGAGCATGTCCTCCTTTTGGCGTATGCGGAGGAGGGCCCCTAGTTGAAAGAGCCAGTCACTCATTTGTTTCGTCCCCGAGCATCAACAAGTCAACAAGCACCCTACCAGTAGTTTGGTATAGAGTATAAGTCAAATTGGCTTGCCGTCTGCTTGCTGATCAGATTTCGCGTTTGGGCATCAACGGCCCCAGAAAATAAGTTCAGGAGGGCGGAACTTGGATTTCCTCACGAAGAAGATCGGGTCCGTCATCGGAAGCCCGGGCAAACTAGCAGGCCTGGTGCACTTGGCTGCCCAACGGAAGCTCGAATTTTGCTCCTACATGACAGGCCCGAAGCAGAAAGGCTCCAACTCAGGCTGTGAGTGGTTGCGGTCCATGTTGGCTGTGTGTCACACACTTGCTTCTGCCAGGCGGCCGAACAACCCAAGCTGCAAGCCCAGTCTAGAATGAGTGCGTTGGGGACAGGTTGTGAGGCCTTTGAACTTGCTGAAGCGCACTCAGGCCTAGCATTGGAAATAGGGCAGCTTGTGTGACCCATCATTCCACCTCTTGCTTTGCACGGAGATCTGTAAGGGCGAGCTCCCAGCAAGCTTAGCCCTGCGCCAGACCCTTGGTCAAGCTGTGGCTGGGATTCTGAGCGGAGAATGGCAGAGCCAGACGTTGTGTAAGCACATGAACACAACCAGTGCATGGGTCCCACCAGTAAGCTACACATTCAAGTGCTAAGCATACGGGGAAGTTTAACGCCGAGTCCCTTCCGAGCCCCTGCAGGCGCACAGAACATCGAGGCCTGGAGAACACACATCAGCTTGTTTCCACCAGGGTAGTTGGCAGGTTGGACCATGCAGATCTTCAGAGCTTAAGTGAGCAGCCCAGCTCTGCCACCTCCGTTTTGCATCCAGGCGAAGTGCTCGCCGGATGTGCGCAGGGCGTTTCGCTCAAAGCCGGTCAGAGCCTTTTCAGGTCTGGCATGGGTTTGTAAATGCCTGGCTCCTCCAACAAGCAAAGAACGCAGCTGGAATTTGGCCATGCCATCCGAAAGTGTGCAAGACGCAGTTTCAAACACTAGCCACTAGCTAGTCCCAGGTGCCATGTTACATGTTGGGTCTTACCTTGTTCAACGAGAACCTTGGCCTTTGCTCCTTGTGGATAAGGTGGAGAGGTGTAGCTGCGCAACGATCACAGCTCGGATGCCCAGTCAGCTTCCAGTCCTGCAAAGGCCGGGTAGACCAGGATGCCTCATTGAAATCCCTGCTCTCCCAGCGCTTCTTTTACAGATTAGAGCTTCCTGAAGTCTGCTGGCGATGGCGTGGGGCTCATAGGTGTGATAGGGTTGGGCCCGAGCCTGGCGCTAGAGCGTAAGCAATCGCATATTGCAATCTCTGCCGCTGGACACTGGCCTGAAGACATGCGATGTATATGATACGATGCAGTGGTTTGGCACGCGGTTGGGCTCAGAAAGCAAGGCAGCCTAAGGCAGCCTAGCTTCCTAGCTTCAGAGGATGCAAACTCACTCTCATTATTCTCATTGCTCTGAGGCGGTGTGGTCGGCCTGCGACACCTTCTGGGAATTTGATTCTGCACACTCTGGAGAGATCACCCGAGAGGCCGTGTTGAAAAAGCCGAGTGAAACCAAATCGAACGTCACTTGAAAAAGCTTTCAGCTGAAATCATTGTGGCTTTGGGGGCGATACGGCATCATCCCAGCCACCTGTCCCGGCACAGAGGCCTACATTGACCTCATGCGTGAGTGTGCAACAGCCCGCGCCCTTGAATTGAAGCAGCTACGGGTTCATGAGCCATTCTCGACTAATTGAGTTGGTATGGCAAGGCGGGAGATAGCGGAGAGATAGCAAGATTCCATACACCAGCAAGCTCATGCATCACATGTTTGTAAATGCGTCGCGTAGAATGGACAGCCTTCTTGCCATGAATACGAATCTGCTGATCAGTACAGACGTGAGACAGGGTGCCCCCCCCAACTAGCAGTGCTTCTGGTTGGATTACATCCGGCCAGTTCAAGCGCTGAGCAGCACTGGCTGGTTTGTCCAGCCTGGCTGCATTTTGCAAGGGCACACAAATCTTGCTATTGGTATAGCATTGCCTTGCTCTGATGCCAGCCTAGGTCAACACGCTTCGCATGCTTCGGAGGGCCAGGCGAGTTCGAGTCGTAGTGGAAGGGTCAGGATCATCGCTGGAACCAAAACCCACAAAACGTTTCCTTGCCGGAAGATGAGCTTGGAACCAGGCTCGAGTTCCGTTTCCGGCGCTCTGCTGCACCGGTGACGTTGGAGGTACAGGGCATGCCCTCAGCGCCATGATAGGCTGCGACTTTTCAGCACCTGGCAGGATTTCCTGGCCATGGTATGGCCCAAAGCAACGGTTGAGGATGCGGGCGGTTGCTTCACTTGAGATCATGGACACTTTCAGTCGGGCCAGGATCGAGCCAAGATGCTCAGATGGGCCGAGCTTCGCGAGGCTGTTTGTGTCAAAATGTAGGATGCTGCTAGCACGTAGCCTGCTGTACCATCCTGTGCCAAAATTCAAGCTGGGTGGCCGGGGCTCACTGCACGCCCGACCCATTTTGACCTCAGTAGATACCCTATTTTCCTAGACTCCTCACCAGACCCCATGCCTCCTCTGCTTAGATTTTCCGAAGGCCTCCTGCGACATCCCAAGCTGGCTTACTTACTGGACGGCCTACATAATCCTCCTTCTCAGACCTCTGGAAAAACGTTTGTGCCCTATGCGCACCTACACTTTACCCCTGATGCGCCTTGGCGTTTCATTGTTTGCACCCATTTCCATAAAAAGCTTAGCGGCAAGTGCAGGCACCGCAATTCTGCATCTCTAGTGACTGCCAAGTGCGTCCTGATGCCATTCGACCCAAGCTGGGCATTTCAATTTCCAGTCAAAGTCAACCCGCATAGCCAAGTCCAAAGCAGATCTTGCACAGAACTTCCGCGATTCCGGTTGCCAGTGTACTAGAACACCACAGCAAAGAGAAACTTCGCCAGGCCATGTTTCTCAGCCCCCACGCGCCCTTTCGGGGAACGCACCTCTTCCTCACTCAGGCCCTAGCATCGGAGCCTTAAGATTTCGGCAGCTGCTGCAGCCATGGCGATGGATCGCCTAAACAGAAGTAGAAGAGATTCTTGGCTGCACCTCAGTTGGGCACAGGGCTTTCATGCTTTTCCCACCTGTGCATGAAGTCGGGCTCCGAGGATAAACTCGACTGGGCTGCCAAGCTAGGTCGCTGGTGCTGCAATGTGCTGCAGGGGCACTTTGCATCCTACCCGAAGTTTTGGTGGACAGTGACATGGCTTCCTAGCTCAGGTTTGGGCCCACTGGCAGGCACAGATGAAGCCACACAGTTTCTGTGCATTTGGCTTTTGGTGTAGTGTGACTTTGTTGTAATGTAATGGCCGCCTTGCCCGTTTTTGTGCAACTACCAACTCCTGTATGGACTTGCAGGTGGTGAAGCACCGCCCGGACAAGGCATGATGCAACCAAGCATTTGGATGTGTAGTGTTTCTTCTGATTTACAGCTAGCTCGGATTTGCTCATCTCTACGGTGCATGATAGGCGCACCTGCCCATGCGATGAGTTGGCTTCCTGCTTGCTAGTACATTGCAAGCCTTCTTAGATAATGCCCTTAGCTACGGACATGAGTCAGACATCCGCAAGCACTTCTGCGAGCTGTTGCGTAAATCAGGCCCAGTGCCGGGCAATGCCCGGGAATCGCTGGCACAGCGCAAGCAGGTCAAGGGCATCATTGCTGACATCATAAACACGTGTCAATCCCACCACGCTTGCCCATGACCATGCCTTTGGCCCTTTCTTGCTGCTGAGGCATGACAGCAGGTGTCCTTGATTCGTTGCAATTTGTTGTTTTGGCTGCGCAAACCCTGCCTTGTCTGGAAATTTTCGAAAGTGAAATGCCTACTAGTGCTCGAAGAGCAAGTTAGTATGATATCAGCGCTGCCCAACAGGCCGAAGAAATGGCTGAGCTGCGCCGGCGAATTGCGGCTCGATTGGAACCAGAGTTGAATTGGCAGCCCCTCAGAACAAGTTTACGCTGACATCACTGGAGCTGGTCACGAGTGGAAAAGGCGAGATTTGAAATCTTTATCGCAGACATTCTATCCCACATTTTTCTGAACACTTTGACAAAACATGGTCACGGCGCCAGTATGGGCCCGTGTGTTTGAGCACATTCCTGTGTATGAGATCTGAGCTCAATGCGTGCGGAACCATGGAAAAACTCATCTGCATGAAAAGGGTGGTAATTTCAGGGATCAAAAAAACACCGTAAAGTCACCATCCGACGTCTGATTTTGAGCATTTTGCCATAGCTTCGAGCGCATTTTGCAGCCCGGGGCCTACGACAAAAATGTCGTTTTCCTTCACGCCGCTTTTGCAAGCTGTCCAAGCTCGCTTAGGAGCTTGCTAGTGCCTGTGGCCTTGTGCCACAAGCTTTGCCACACGCAGTCAAGCATCTGTGGCTGAAGCCCTGTGCTGTCGCAGCGGAGCTTTTTACTGGCCGCTTGTTTGGGCGCGCAACTTTTGAGATCCTGTGCTGTCGCAGTTCATTGTAAACAGACGGCTCGACCATGGCGCGAAGACACCGCAAACAAGACCTTTTGTGAGGCAAAACTGCTGCGTGAGAAGCGGTCCTCACGGCGGAATTACCCCTCCTCCCCCCCTCCCCACCTCCCCCCACCCCTGCATCGTCTACAACAGGAAGCAGCAACAATATGCAGAAACGCACGGGCCCGTAGAGGCGCCGTCACCCAAAACATGTATCTACAAGCAATTGCATCTCCGCAATCTGCCAAGGAAGAGAGAGAGAGAGAATATGGTTGTGTCATGTGATGCGAGAGGAGGACTAGGGCTCTGAGCATGCAAGGGCACACCCAGGGGCCTAGCTTCCACCGCTGGGCGTGTACAGCTCGAACCTGTGACAGCAGAGCATGGGTTTGGGAAGCCGCAACGGAGTTTGATACGGGTGGCACTGAGAGACCGGGACTTTGTTACTTTTAAAGGCGTCGTGTCCTCTAGGTTGTAGAGAGTGAGAGAGAGAGGGAGGGGCTCCCGGACAGCCTGCCACCAGTTTTACGGGTGCCCCATCATGGTCGTACAGCCCAAGCCACATGAGCTGGGGATGATGGGAGTTCTCACTACCGGGCTCAGCAGCGGCGAGGTCCATAGGCGGGATTGCAAGGGATGATGTTGTAGAGACTCTTGTGATCCGGGGCTCTAGCGTACCTCGGTGTGTCTTCGCAATCCCGCTTATGTTCGATAGTCGGGACCTGGGACGGTATCGCGAGACTCTGTTCCGCCCTGCTTGGGGCAGTGCCCCTGCCTCTCCCTAGGGAGAGGTATAGCAGTGAGAAGAAGAAGAAGAATATGCCAAGGACGAGAAGCAGGCCGAAGTGGCTGCATCGAAGCCGCCGCAGCCAGAGGAAGAGGATGTCGACGTCAGGGCCAAAGGACCGTGTGGAAGACCGATGCCTGACATGTTCCTGTCCTTCGGCGTAAGGCCTCTGGCTTCCTGAATCCCAATGTTGCGGCCCCAGTCGCAAAGAAGCAAGTTCGACCAGGATGACTAGCTTAGGGTCTTGCCGAGGGACTTTCCCAGACGTTCCACCTAAGCATGCTGAAGGCCAAGTCCAGTGCGAAGAAGAAGGTCGCACCAAAGAGCGTCGCTCGGATTGCAGCCGCGACAATTCATAGGGATGCTTCAGGTGTCTCACTCATCGCGACTCAAGGGCCGTCCTGTGCAACAACTTCTCAACATGTCCGAGAGAATGATGGCACAAATCTTGAAGGTCCTCGAGTTGCGCATTGGCCAGAAGCCGACAGTGGTTGTTACGTCACGGCCGGATGACGAGCCGCCAAGGTGATGCCCCGGATTGTAATTAGATACATGAGCGAAGGTTCAGCCTATTGCTTTTCAAGTTCTTGGGCAGAGAGTTTGCAGGGACTTCTGAGAAGTCCCATGAAACAGGTCCAAATGTGAATGCATGCTTGGGTTCAGAACTTTCTTGTTTTCTCTTGACTTGTGAGGCCTGCCGAGCAGGAGCCAGGTGAAGAGAAGGCCGTAACCTCATGATGTCATGGCAAGAAAAAAGGATACAAAGGGTCATCTGGCAAAAGCAATGGGCAAGCACCACTTTGCGCCATCCGTCAGGATGAGAAGGACCTGAAGGCCGAGCGACGGGCCAAGCAGAAGGCTGCGACGAGATTCCAGGCACCTCGCTTCTTTGCTTCTGTGGGATTGCTTCTCAGCGAATTTTCTGCTAATACAGATAGGATGATTCTGAGAACGATCTGGCCAAGACAAACTTGTAAGCACCGCAGGACATTGAGGAGGAGTATTCGCTCGATAGCCAGGGCAACGAGATCCGAAGGGGCAGAAAGAAAAAACGACCCTTGTCAGCAGACCGCCAAGTCGGCTAAGTGTTGACGGTGAACTATAAAACTGGGCAGGGCCGTCAGTAAGGGATCGTACAAGTGGTCGCATGCTGTAATGACAAGCTCCCAGGACGACCTCGACTTTACGATGACGAGGAGTTGACTTGGGGTCCAACAGTAGGGTTTTTCACATGTCGTTCGTTAGCAAGCACACAGCTCGTCAGATCTCTTCCAGCAGGACTCCGAGGAGTTCCGTCGGCGGTGTCGGAGCCGCTCCGGCCGTTTCTCCGAGGCGGGAATTATCTGTGTGGCCTTTTTGGCCATGGGGTCTCCATGTGTCTGACTACAAGACTGAACTCTAGACTGCCTCCTTGCCTCCTCGAAGTCCTAGGTCTTTTGACGAAGCGCTTTCACGTCAAAATATCTCAGCTGAATGCCTGCGCTAAGGATGGGCGAGGTCGTGGGGACAGAAGTCGTTCGTACGATCGCAGCTTGATGCATTGAGCTGCTGCCAGAGTCCGCGCCACTAGCTACCGGCTTGACTGCAAAGCGCCCTTCCTGAGGTTACTACGACGATGACGACTCATCAGAAGTCAGGAGACGAAAGAAGCGAGAGGAGAAGAGAAAACGTGAGGAGCCTGCGCTTGTCGCCGTCATGCCTGTGACGTTCGTGTCATGGAACTGACACCGTGGTGCCGGGGTTTTAGAGCTACTTCACGGGACAAGTAGGCCAGGGTTCTGTAAGGGGCAGCGAGGTTTCGAAAGCACCCTTCTGAGCAAGCTGAGGAGTGGAGAAAGGAGTGGAAGAAAAAGAAGGAGATGGAAGAGATAGCAAAACGTAGAGCAGGCATGCAGATATATTTGCCTGAATGCTTGTGTGATGAGACAACATGTCCACCCGTGCATTGCTAACGTGCAGGCGGCCGCTCATCGGACGAAGAGAGCTCCTTGGTAGCATATGCATGTGGGCTTGCGGGAGCCAGTGAAAAGCAGAAGAAAGTGTGGGAATCCTCGAGCTATCCTGGGCAAAGGCGATCCCTGCGACTTTGAAAAGCGTGCAGAAGGTAGCGCTGAAAGGACCCCAACGTTGCCACACCTGAAGGGGTGACTGCACAAGCTGCCCCCACATGAAACCACGCCACGGCTCAAAGCCGATTTGCAGGAGCCCCGGCCGTCAGCTCCTGTCAAAGAAGGCGAGCCAAGAGAATGGCGGTTGGCTTGCCCCAAGATGAGTCAAGTCAAGCTGTTTGTGATTCGGTTCGCCATGCATACCCTCATGTTTTTTGAACTCGGGCACGGCAGTTTACAATATCTCTTGGGCGCCCAACCTTGACAACTGTGAGTCGGTTTGGGAATAGACGCAGCGACATCGAGAAAAGATCAGCTTAACGAACATAATGCAAATCACGCACAAGTGGGGCAAACAAGCTAAGAAGGACTGGAGCCGATGAGTAGGCAGCAACAGACGCCGTAACAGACAGTCAATCGGCAACGTGAAGAGAAAAATGAAAGGGCCAAGCGGAGGAGCGGGCCCCATGCAAGACAGGTAAACAAGGTAGGTGAAACCAGGAAGGGGGAAAAACACAGCATGCTGTGATTCTCAGTTCAAGATACTCCCACCAGAATAGCGCATGTTTTTAAGCATCAACATAAAGCCTGCCTTCATCCAGGAGATTGGTGTCCCCGAGGCCCAGGTAGATCACGTCGGAGGCCAGATGCTGAAGCCAGTGGGGGAGGAGTAGCTGTCACCCTGTTGCGCGCAAGTAACATTTTGATCTGCCGCTTGGCACTCGCTGCATCCACCTGCCAGCCAGGTGTGCAGAGAAAATATGCCAGGGACCTAGAGGCTTGTTGCGCTGTCGTCCGCCGATCAGGCATGAACCGCTCCATGACTTTGAAGCTAGACATTCTTGCACCAACAAGCTTGAGTTGCACACATTTATATCAAAACAAGGTCGGGCAGCTGAGTTGCGGTCTCAGTTTCTTTCGGCTAACTTCCGCACCCTCGTCGGGCAGGGCAGAGGATAGCCTGACATGACCAGACCAGCAAAAAGCTCAGGAGACTCGGAGCTCGACGAGCGGCTCCGCCGTGCCGAGTTGGCGCTTTATGGCGGTGGGGGAAGGACTTCTTCTCAAGGGCACCATGCTGGCGGCAATGGGATTGTGCATGCATCAGTAGGGTTGCTGGAAGTCACCTCCTAATGCTCATTTGTTTCAACGCCACGCGGGCCTGGGGCAGGAAGCTGCTTACGGAGGCCGAGGCCATTGCTCTCCTCCAGGGAGGCGCGAGCCCCCCGTGTTAGAAATTGCTTGATAAGCTCCCGCCTATTCGAGCACCTTACCATGATGGACATTGTATGACGTAATGCCTGTCATGTTAACGCACAGAATGATTAACGCCATGCCTTGCGGTACGTGATATGGGCACGTAACATGTTGTGTCACGGGGCCTACAGTCCTGCAGGCAACAAGAGGCGGAGATGACAGTTGTCATGCAGCACCTATCTCCGCTGTAGTGAGCATGAATGGCCGGAAGCATTAGCTGCTGCATGCGCACTTCGGCTTGCGTGCGGGACGTCGTGGTGCAGAGGTCAGCCCGGTATATTCCAGGAGCATGTATTGCAATGTAAGAGGTACCAGCCTATGCAGACTTGCTTGTTGGGAGCCGCGGGTGGTATGCCATTCTAAAGCTGTGAGCTCCAGACTGGAGAAGTGTCTTAGTCAAGGAACTCAGCACCAGGGCTCTCCAACCTCGCACAGACTGTTCTGCACTAAGGCATTGCCAAGCTATTATTATTTCCATTCGCCAGAGTTGTAGACTTCTTGTTCAAGCGGGGCAAAGCACAAGTGCCTGGCATGTCAGCTTCAGATGGCAAGACAAAGCGGCCTGTCTCACAACTTGCCCTGCCGGCTGAAGCAATGATGGGCAGCAGTCTAGATGACAACTGTATACGATAACTGTTACTTGTACCATGTACGGAAGTCATGAGCCTGGAAGTGTTGACAGCAACGTGATGCGGGTCAGGCAAGTGGGAGCAATTCTCCCTTCTCAGGAAGGGTTCACTGGGCAATTGCAGCTCTTGGTGGCTACTTGTCATGAACTCCTGTTGTCTTTCAGAGCTTTCAATCTTGTGGCCAGTAGTTCAGCCAAGGGAGCACAGCTGGTGAACTTGCAGAAGTCAAGCAATCCTTCTCGTCAGGATCCTGCATGGAAGAGCTTGTATGAAGAAAGCGGCTGGCAGGAAATGCCTCGCCAGGGAGTGGAGGGTTGCAGTGGCAGAAGCTAGGATTCAAGAACATGAGGAGCACGGACGAACATATGCCTTGCTTGACAGAAAGCGCGATGCTGGCTGGCACTGTGTCTCTGGAAGAGGAAGTAGTCTTGTTTTCTGGATGGCGTGCGTGTGAAGATCCATCTAATGCAATTTGTGCAAGAAGTACCCAGCCTTCACTGGAAGTGCCTTGCATACTGGCCCTGTCAGTGCTACGACATGATCCGCCATAATTTCACTGCGACGGACCAAGCTGGGACCTCAGCGATGGACGGAGGGTAGCAATGAAGAAGACAGGAGACTTGCCGAAAACAAAAGCAGGTAAGGAAACAAGAAGGACATTCTCGGAGGTGCTCCGAAATCCTGTAAGATCCACATTCAGCAAATCCATGATGGGCATCGAGAAGCCAGCCCTGCAATCCAACAGAGCGGGCATACGTTTTTGAAGCCCATCCACATTCGGATCAAATCTGAAGAGTGTCAAGTGTTGGGTTATCTTTCTAGCAGCTGGTAAATTCCAGCAAATACCCACCGAATCTGCATCTGGTCTTGAGAAGATACACTAAGCATGGCCGGTCTTCAGTTTTTTTCTTGCTTTAGCTGCAGCAGAAGCAGTAGCGGTGGAAGCAGCATATGATTGATGGGCTTAGGCAGAAATGAATTCTCAAGTGGTCAGAGGAAGCCATGCTTTCAGAGGGGGAGCGGGTGGAAGTGAACTGTTCGCTGGAATTAGCGGGCGATGTACATGTTTGCATTTGTGCTTCTGTCTCTTGCATCAAGTAGAAGCGCTATACCGATAGAACAGGGTTCCGGAATGACCATCACCACCACCACGGCCGACTCGCTCCTTCAAGCCAATTTAAAGTTCGAAATGTGGCAGCAAATAATGTCCAGACTGTTTATGATTCTACAAAATCCTGGAAGCACGCTAATTCAATCTACAATGCAAGTAAACGCTTTAGTTGAAATCAGGTGGTTCTGAGGATATGCGTTTCTCGAATTGCTAGAAAGTAAACAGTTCTTTATTCACGGGAAACGGGAAAGCTTGATTGGACAGACATCATTGCGCTGCTTGCCCAAACCAGCTAGACCAGCCAACCCTTAAACACCAAAACACAAATTTGGTGTTGGGTCCTGATCAGTTTCTTTTTCTTTGGTTGTGGCTTTCACCTTTGTTGGTGCTGCTTCCATGTCCTGTCAAGCATTGCATCACACTAGGTCTGTAGAGGTAGCAGTGTGTGTTCCATCATGTCAGGTCTTTGTAAGGTTGCTTTGCCATGGAGGCCTGGGTGCATGTAGGAGTATTTATTTTGTAGTTTGCTCAGTTCTGAGAACCAGCATGCTCGGCGCTGACGTCAACCGAGTCGCTGTGAGAGAGACAGAGAGAGAGAGTACTGGTCAATTGAGCCGTGTCATGGCAAAAGGCTTTTACTTGTGTCATGCGAGTGTGGACGTTAGTTTCTCGCCCATTACACCCGCGGCGCATGTGAGCTGCTGTCGCAATCCCAGATTTTGTTGTAGCTCATGACGTGTTGAAGCAGCCAATGTCCGGCAGGGTGGCCATTGGGAAGGATTCTGCTTCGCAAAGCCACGCGAAATTGCAGCACAAGAAGCAGCACTCCCAATTAACAGAGTGTGCTTCTGTGAGCGCCGTTGTTGACCAGCAAGAGGTATTGTTTCTATCTAGAGCAGCATTGTGATGCATGATGTCAGTTGGATGCGCATGCGGTGTCCTTACTGTTTGTTTGTGGGTCAGCCTTTGAGCGCGGACATGTCGTGACGTTGTAAGTGTTGCTCGAGCTGCTAGGATTGCTGAGAGGAACAATGGCAAAGAGGGTTGCTGGAGGCGGTGTTGGCTCAGGACTGGCAAGCACTCAGAGCAGTCAAGGCAGTTAGAAGGAAACACCAATGGGAGGAGGACTTAACCATGCAAACTGACTGGGAACAAGCCATGCAAAAACACTTCCAAGGCATCTTCGCCAAACAGCGGGCGGAGAAGGTGAGAGCGGCTATGCAAAACATATGGGATCAGCTTACCAGGGCATGTAAGAATAGGTGGAGACCCTTCTCTCACGAACAGCTCATGCTCCGCACCAATGCATGGTCAGGGGGCAAATGTACAGGACCAGATGGAGTGAGCTACGAAGCGCTGCGCGCCATGGTACTACATGAAAGGTGGGAACCCCGTATCAGGGAAGAGTTCAGTGACGCACTCTATCTGGGCCGCTGCTCGCAGCTGATCAAGAAGTCCGTCACCATTCTTCTCCCGAAAGAGACGCAGCCGCGTGAATGGGGGCAGACCAGACCAATCACCCTCAGCAGCAGCCTGCTGAAATGGCAAGCCCAGCTTCTGCTCGGGAGGGTTGGGGAGGCGATCATGGCAATGGCGAGGTACCAGATCGCAAGACCAGGCCGACAAGCCACTGAACTGATATTACTGCTGAGGCGGGTAGTGCGCATCTGTAAAGAACGGGATATCCCGCTACATGTGGTTAAGGTGGATGTTTCCAAAGCGTTTGATCCAGTCTCGCAGCCAGCAGTGGCGGAAGCTATCCGTGACAAGCTCACAGGCAGAGGCCTGGCATGGGAGGCGAGATTGTGGGTTGATTTGGTTGAGAACAGGGAACTTGAAGTGCATTCCCAAGGGCAACCCAGGCCAATACCACAAACAAACGGAGTGCGCCAGGGCTCGCCAGACAGCCCGGTCATTTTCGCCAGCATCATCGGCGATGTACTGAATGAGACGTTCTCCTCGGAAAAGGAGCCAAGCGCAGGAGCCGTGCTGTCGGGCTACAGCCCGGACAGGGGGCCACCACTGCCCAACCATGGATCGGGGTTCCAAGACGACGTCTACCTGTGAGCGCTGCATCGACCATACCTGCAGCCTTGCCAGGCGAAACCTGACCATTCACCCCAGCAAAACCAAGTACATCCACACATCCCAACACACCCACACACTGCAGGTAGGGGGTAAGGAAATCCACGGAGAAAGCATGGGGTCGATTACAGTGCTGGGTGCGCCGGTTGCGATGCGGTATGAGGTGCTCGCCTGCCTAGGCGAAATTTCCCGAAGAGCCAAGGCGGCATTTGCCGTACACAGGAGAATGATGACGGGCCCTGGCAGCAACAAGCAAAAGTTGGTGGCGTATGGGAGATTTATTACGCCTGCGGCATTGTGGGCTGTCACCCCCGCGAGGCCCTACTCAAGGGGGCCAGAGGCAGGCGATAGAACCAATGAATCGTGGGCGGAGTGGAACCAACGCTCCCTCCGGCTCACGCGGACAATCCTGGCGCAGAAACGCCATCATTCTCAAGATGGTCTGGCGCCTGCACGGGCCATGGCGAGGCGCCCGGATGACCGCGCAGCGCTGCTAGGGTGGCGAGACCAGGCTTGGTGGGAGGAACAACAGGCAGACCCGCGTGGGCCCAGGCATCTCAAGCGATTTAATGCCATGCTCAACACGGACAGGCTGCTCAACCAGCTCACCAAACCGTGGCAGCTGACAGCCCAGAACAGAATCGAATGGTCGAGATTGGAAGCTGTGTTCATCAAGCGGTTCGATGTTCCATGGTCCAGTGGAAAACAGGACTCGCTGGAGAACCTGGCCCCCAACTAACACCAAACCGAATTAAGAAACAAAACGGGACCAAGGCTGGTCGGGAAGAGCCCGATCTGGAGGGTGGGGATGCGGATGACTGGAGTCAGGATAGCCTTCCCGCCCAAAGGCAGACAGGGGCACGACGTTGACGAGCCACCCGACACCATCACTGACAACGCGCTGCCCCGCCACATGTATCCGTGTACGCACTAAATCACCACAGAACAGCCAGAAAGCAGTGACACATTTACCCCAATAGAGAAGAGAGAGCAGAGAGGAGAAGAGGAGGAGCTGGTTGCGAGTGGAATGCGCAACATGCAAGTTGAACAGTTGCTTGGAGGCAGCATGCCCTGGATGTACCTGTCATCGTGGAAAGCTTGCAAGAGTTCATGCGCCTGGACAGTCCCGAGCCAATCCATGCAACACGGGTCTCCAACCAGTGAAGCAGACACCCAGTGCAGATCAGATAGTGCTACGAGCAAGCATACCACAGCATCTTGACACAGGGTCATCTCAGCGCCAGACTTGGAGAGCCCTTGCGTGTTTTGCACCATCAGGCCATCAGATAGGGAAAATCGCGCAGCATCTAGCTAGCCGGCAGTCCACCCAAGTGGTTACCGAGCATGGCTGTGAGCATGATTCCGCGAGTGGGGAAGCTGCTCATCGCCTACTACACCCTGGTATGCGCCGGGGCCGTAAGAGTTGATGGTGAGGATGAAGCAAGTAGCTTCATGCATACAGCCCCGTGGAGGCGAGCAACCAGACCGAGATGTGCAGGGGTGGAGAGCTCAGCCCCGGATGCAAGTCCGACAACTACATCCAGTCATAGACGACTGGGAGATCCCAGACCGCCCAGAACAGCAGAATGGGACCGCAGCAGAAGCCATGACAATCGGGAGCGAGATCCACCTGCCGAGGTGGGGGGCGCTGGCGTAACATCGGCGTCGCAACATCGGCATCCTGTGAAGCCCGACATGGACCGACAGCTGAGCAGGTCACACCAACTGAGGTGGACCCGCTTGGAATCCACCAATGGCCAAGTACTCTGGCTAGAACTGCTAGAGCTTGTTTCGGCAGAGCAAGCCAACTATGAGCGGGGTGCTCACCAACAACAGCTGCCTTGGGCCTTGGCGCCATGGATCAACGACCGACTCCGGGCAGCGATAGCCTTGCGGTCTCTTGCAAGCAGCTGAGGAAGAGGAAGCACGCGAAGGAGCAGATGAGCGAGAAGAGGATGGGCAGAGGGAGGAGGAAGAAGTGCAAAGAATAAGCAAGGACAAGATGAGGCAGAGAAGACAGACAGCAAACCACAAGAGCGAGAGGAGGAGACAGTGGCCAGTGGCAATAGCAAGCCCCTGCCAGAGGATAGAGAACAGATTGCGCAATTTATGCGAGAGACGCTGCAACAAGGGGCCAACCCTCAACCGGCCCTGGCGGCGCTTGCCTGCTTGGGGGCTAGCACGGGGGTAGCGTGCCTGGATGAAGACTCAGACGAGACCTTTGAGATGACGACGTCGCAGTGTAGGCCTGCGCTCCTTTGATGGTGGTGGGGCCTACATCCACGTCACCGTTGCAGAGCGACCCACCTACTGCTGCGACTGGAAGGAGGCATCAGGCATCCTGATGCAGCGAGAGTTCAGGCCGCGGCAAGACGACTCCAAGGACAGTGATGTGGGGATTGTGGAGGCCATTCTGACCTATGTCGCGAGCATCATGCACCGTCAAGCAGTGGAGGAGGCCCTGAGCGAGTTCCGTGAAAGCAGGCCGGCGCACTCCAGGAGCAAGAAGGCTCCGCAGAGGCATGCAGACAGTGCGCAGCTGACGCTGCGTCAGGCCTGGGCGATGGGCAACATCGATACGGATGCAGTCATGGCATCGGGCCCGGCTTCGGCAGACCTTGCCGATACAATGCAAGCACGGCTGCAGCTACTGCGCCTGGGAAACCAGTGGGCTAGATTGAGCCAATTGCAGAGAGAAAACATAGTGGCAGCGGTGATGCAAGACCTGCCGGACTACTACATCACCAAGCTCGCTGACCCGATTGCGCAGCTCTACAATGGCGCGGGAGAGCCACAACCCCCTACAGCGCTACTGGCGCCTGGCGCTACGCATCAAGCTGAGAGAACAGCCGCAAGTAGCAGCACTTGGGCAAGGCGAACAAGTACAATCTGTGTCATCCTCAACATCAGATGAGGAACCCAGGAGCAAGGAGAAGCCGACCAAGGTGGCAAGAACTGACGGCGCAGGCGCAACAAAAACAAGGAAGCAGCGAAGGAAAGCCCCAAAACTTACGCAGAGGAGCCAACGAGAACTTCGCACCATACCAAGCCAGAAGAAGTTGCAGAAGCAGAAGGGCGCAAGCAAGGAGATGGGCATGCAAACGCAGGGAAGAAGGAGATGCATCGCGCTCACAGAAACCAAGCCAAAAACAGAACAGCAACTGCATGCGTGGGCGGAGGGCACTGATGAGGCTACAGCTCGAGGCACGCAAACAAGGGAAGCGACGGCACAAACAATGGCAAGGAGACGCGTATGGGTCCGAGCCGAGGACGTGAACGAGCTACTCGAAGAGGAAGAAAGGATCAGGAGCTTTCTGCGAGGCATGGCGGAAGAGAGCTCACGGCAGCAAGAGCTGCAAATCATGGACTTGCAGGCGGCGGACCAGGTGCCTACGCAGCCTTACCTGTTGTGTGACAGGGAGATCCAAGCGCTGACGGAGGAAGACATCCAGGCGAGAAACTGGGATGACGCACGGATCAGACGACCAATGGAAGAAAGCTGGCGCAGACCCAACATGGAGGGGATTGAGATGATCCAGGAGCACGAGCGCAATGAGGAAGAAGAGGAAGCACTCCTTCTGGTGGCTGCGGAGGGAGAGGAATGGCTAAGAGCAGAAGCTGAATGGGCAGCACAAGTTGGAGAGGAGAGTCAACGCAGGGTGGAAGATGAAACCCAGCATGATGACAGCTACCAAGACGGCGAGCAATACGAGGCGCAGCGCTGAGTTTCCACCACATCGTCTACTGAGTGAGATGTCCTAAGCAGCAGTTCTCTCAGAGCAGATATGTTTTAGCGCACTTCCAAGCGGATTTTACCTTTAGCCGACCGATACTTGTATCTCGGCCCAGGGAGCATTTGTATGTGAATTCTGAATCTTTTGAACGCTTTTGCGCCATGAGCGTGGCTTTGTGGACAGATACCAAGCCAGAGGTGCCGGGCTAGACAGTTACCGCCAGGCATGTGTATGTTGGGAGTTTGGTGTTTGTTTCTGGTCAGGTCGAACGTGTAATTTTGTATGCGTGCAACCTGGCCTGCACAGATGCGTCTCTTACTGAGATCAAACTGCAGAAATCCTGGAAACAAGGCGTGGAAGCCAAGAGCCCATGGGCAAAATCCCTCGGAAAAAGAAAGGGGTAAGGAAAAGCCCAAGTTTTTCCCCGACGGGGGGGGGAGCCCAAAAGTGTTCTGTCATTGCAATGGTTCCACAGTTACCCCGAGGATCTAGAGTGTAGACTCTCTTTTCACCCGTAAAGAAAGAAAGAAAGTACTGTGTGTTCCGCGTAGAACGTAGAAATCAGTGGGTTTAAACAGAGCGCACGATTCTGACCTCATGCATGGTGCCTTTTAGCCAGTTATGTGCACATTCAAACGTATTCGGTTCCTTGCTGCTTCCTCCTTTTCTTGCAATCTTCCATTTTGGTTCTTGTTGGCTTCCTTCTTTTCTTGCTTAGTTTTGGAATTCTTGCCAGGCATTGAAAGTCTCGAGCAATACTAGCTAACTGTACTGATCGTAGGAACTAGCTGCTAAAGAGTCAGTACCCTTAAGCTAATACCACGAAACCTCAGGCAAAACTCGGCATAGGCATCAAACAATAATTTGATAAGGCATCAAAAAAAGATTGCCAAGCGGAAAACAAGATTTGCCAGGCATCAACAGATGATTCGTGTCTTTCCTGGCCCTGTTGCCTCTCCGCTTTTCGGAATTTTCTGAGTTCTGCATGGTATCAGCTTGGCTTTTCGGCTGTTTTTTTGTCTTGTTCTTTGCTTGTTTTGGCGTTTTTTGGCTTTAGGCTTTTTGCCAGCTTTTCGGCCTCGTCGGCTTTCACAGCTAATGTGGCTGGTTTTCTGTCTGTTCGGAACTGTGTGAGTTCGCCTCTGGGTCTTTTCGGCTTTTCCTCTTTTTTGGCTTTAGGCTTCTTGGCTTCCTGGCTTTGAAAAATTTCTGAGTTCTGCATGATATC
>CAJNIZ010000336.1:172459-182695 GCA_905231905.1 Symbiodinium pilosum | reverse complement strand
GGGTCGTCAAATACATAAAGCGCTACTACTACTACTACTACTACTACTACTATTAGCAGTAGTAGTAGTAGTAGTACTACTACTACTGCTACTGCTACTGCTACTGCTACTGCTACTACTACTACTACTACTATTCCCCCTTCTGTGTATTCTTGCTAATTTACAGTATTATGGCCATCGAATTTTTTCTTGGTGCTTATCAAATTATTTTCTGATATCGCGCGCAAGTATTCATTTTTTCTTGATTTTTAAGGTCATTTTTTGGTGCTTATCATTTTATTCTTGATGGGTCACCCTGAGCAAAACCCTGAAAATCGTAGGTTTCCTTCAAGAAAGACCGAGCAAAAGATGCAATGCCCTGAAAACAAATGGCCTTGCTGTGTTCAGGTTCAGGGTGGGTGGCTACAGCTCTCAAAACCTGCTGCTTTTTCATCGCAGACATCTACGGCGCCTGCGCTTCATCTCAGCGTACTCTAGTCAGGCGGTTGAATCCTGAATGCCTGGAATGATTGTCCTCTGGTCGAACTACGTCGCAACATCCAATAAACGTCCTTGTCAACCGTGATGCTTCTTGACAAGAAGACTGAACATCTTGTGCAACAACAGGATCCCACCTGCCAAATGCTACAAAACAGCATGCATGAAGGTTTTCTTCCTGTGGGAAAGGTCATGGGCTCCTACAACAACATGAAAAGTTAGAAGTTCTGTCCGATGGAATTTTAAGAGATCTGACCAAGCCTGTCATAATGTATCTGTGGCCGAACTTCGACCCACGGGCTCTCACTGGTCATTTTTGTGATTTGTAAGGATTTGGACAAGCTCTTCAAGCTGTTGAGCACGAGGACTTTGCATGCCGCTGTGCTCATCTTTGGCTGCGGAATTAAATTCGGCTTCCACAGGAAGCCTGGTGAGCCACCCAAAGTCATTGCTAGCGAGCTGAGTCGTTCGCAGGGTCCTTGGCGCTTCTAGTGTGATGGGTTGAGACAGATTGAGAAACGACTTTTTGCCATTGCAAAAGTCAGGCCAGATGTTCAGGTACAAGATGTCTAGTTGCAGGAAGGGGTTTTGACTCTCTTGAACATAGCATTCTGCATGCTTGCCAAGGCGGGTTCTAGCGCGGGATGTTGTCATCGGCTTTGCCAAAGAGATGCTCGCTTTGATATAAAACATGTCTGAGACATTGAACTGCAAGTGGCAGAGCTTTGTTGCGCATGCTCGTCGTACTCATGGTAGATACCCCCGAAGTCGACAGGATCCTGACATGCTACGAAATCGGAAAGGACAATACGACCATTTTTTCAAAGGTGTCCTTTTTGGAGGCCTTTGATGAACGTATGCTGCTGGTCCTGGGGTCCTGTGGTCCTCTCGTATCATCGTTCTCTATACTGCTATTGATATGTCATTCTGGGGGTGACGTGTTTGTTAGTGTGGCTTGTTATTGCCGTTGCCTTCATCACTTTGGAGCAGAATTACTTACTTGGTCCAATAGCTGGTACTACCTCGGCATGATCAACATAGAAAAAAAATAGCTGGTATTACGCTGGTGCAATTTTGCTTTACCGTGGTTGCTATTTGAAGTTTGTTGGTCGGAATTCCCTGCCCTGTCATATGATTGTTATGGCTAGCTCTGTTGTTGTTCTTATTTCTCGTCATTGCAAATTTCGTTTTTACTGTTTCACCTTTACAGCCACTCCTATGAGAAGACAGCTGCTGCTGCTACTAATGCCAGAGTATCACGTTTGCCTTTGCTACTGCTACTCATAGTCTGACTGTTTTTGTGTCGTCGGGCAAGTGCGGCTGTTGAGAGCTAGGCCATTACTTCTGTTTATGCTCCTTGAGCATACTCTTTTCAATTTGTCACGCCATGATTGCCATTCCTGACTAAGCCTACTAATTACACTGGCTAGTGCTGTTTGAAACCTTTGCGCTGTTGTTGAAACCACCATCTAGACTGTGTCTAAACTGTGTATAGTTGCATTGAAACGCAGTATGGAGTTCTTTGTGTTTGACCCATGGGCTAGCTGCCCCTTCCCGCACCACCCCTTTGCCTGAAAATCCTGCAAAATGCTAGGTAAGTTATTCCTCCAACTAGGTTCATTCGGTTGTTGTAATTGTAGGCCCTCACTCCCCAGCATTGGTATTAGTAAAGTTTTTACGAATGCTAGTGCTACTACTGTGATCAGGATTTCTCTCATTCGTGCTACTCCTGTTCCGAGCGTCAGTATTGTTGGCTGCTGAGCCTTGCTGCATTTGGAGACGATCGATTCTCTACGGTTCACCTTGGGAAAGTCCGAGGTACGTGGTAACTAAGTTGGACAACTGAGATGGCTGGAGCTTCGATTGACAATGGAGACTCCAAAGAGCTCCTAAAGGTTTTGTTAGGGCTTGATGATATCCAGAGGAAATGCCGAGATTTCGGCCAGAGCACTCCTGCATGATGTGTCTTGCAGCTTCTTGATTCTCCGAGTAGCTCCGTTGGCTGTTTTTTTGTGAGTTTTTGGAGCCTCCCCAGCCCCTTCTCTAGATCGACGTTACAAAACAGGGATCAACCAAATGTAAAAGAGGACAGGTTAGAAGACAATCCGGAGTCAAGTACATGGATCTGACATGCTTTTTTCCGGGTGAAGGTCGGTTGGGCACGACTGGCTGTGATGGGCTCTGGTTTACAAAGCTTTGGAACTGTAGCTACTTCATTCGCAGGGCCAGCGATTGGACAGTGTCCCTGTCTGAGATTTGGTGCTATGCATGAGCACATCCCAAGTTTGAGCTTCTCCTGCCAATGTTAAGATCTCCAAAATTCCTTGGCTTCAAGAGTTTCTCAAGTTGCAACAATGACATGTTCGGGAACACCTCCCCAAAGTCGGCATTGCACAGCGTATCTGCCATGGGATTGCAAGTCCTGTCCAAAAGAGTGTCCAAAATGGGAAGGGTTCCGGACAGTTGAGGATGCGTGAGGCTGCGCCCGAAAAGACCTCAGCATATTCGATGGCAAATGATGTGTTCAAGGTCTTATCGTATAGCAAAAAAGAAGCCTTGTCGCAGACAGGTAGTTTGTCCGTGTAACCAAGACATGCTCAGGAGGCATCCCAAAGAGTGAGGGCCTCAGCGACAGGGAAGAGGATTGAAGAGGTGAAGCTCTTCCCAGCAATAACGCACATGCGAGTTGTGCACCTTTTCGAGCCTCAGCAGCCGGCAGGGTCCTTTTCGACTTCGAGGCTCGAGAGCATGGCACTCCCACACGACACAGTTCTCCTGCACGGTCCGCAATCTTTGTTCCGCAGCTAGTCAGGTCCTTGTCGCCTTTCGTGAAGTTTGAGACGAAAGATTGCCTGGTGCTTCCGAACCTTTGCCAGGAATTCAAGTCAATAGCGTGGCCGAAGCTCAAAGAGCGTTGGGTGTTCGGCCCAGTTTTTTTGCGGCTGGGACTGCCAGCTTGCGCTTCGTCGCATGCTTGGTGAGAGCTGCTACATACCGTGGAGTGCTTTCTAAGCAGTGTCTTGGTGATATCCAGCTTGTCCAGCTCCAAGATGTGTCAGCCTTACCTTTCCAATGGCACTGGACTATTTCATTACCCATTTTCTGTTCTGCTTGCCCCAATGCCCACCCAGATGACGCAAGATAGCTTCAAAAAGCAGAAGACGGTGGAGGACGTCAGAAACAGTTTTTTGCATGTGAGTTTGTTTGCAAGGCTAGTTGTACTAGCAAATCTGCCGGTCTATCATCCTCCTTGACCATGACTCTTGATATATGCTCTACAAGCTGTGGCCAGCACGGCCGAGTGAGGCTGTTTTGCTTACGCGATATCCATCACACTGCCAGGAAAAAGACACGCCGCTCCGAGGCAGGGCTTCGCCCTGTCTTAGGTAGATTCTAAAACTTGTACCACTTCTGTGCTAGTTATCAACCTGTTGGAGCGTTTTGTTGTGTCCTGCTAGTCCGCATCACGCGCCAGAACGACTCTGATCAAGGCTGGCCGGTACCTACCAAACGTAAAAAGGTCTCTCATTACCTCAGCACCTCCAACCCAAAATTGTGTTAGCACCGACTGGGGTGTCTCGGATTAGCGGATCACAATCCTGACACAGAGACCTTGACTCGGCCTGTGGTGTGTGCAATGGCGGGGAGGGGGTTGTTTGATTCAGTTCGCATGAGGGAGTTCAGGTCCAAATTTCCGGCCCTGGCCGGCTCTGACTTGCAGACTTTTCGCACAGGTGAGGGTGATTTGATTCGCAATTGCAATGCGTCGCGGGGTGGTGCTTGTCCCAAATTTCTGGGCCTGAAGTCAGAGCTGTCGAATCTTTATAGAAGACCCTTGTAGCTGCAGGTTGACGGTGGAAGCGCAGCTGCTGCGATCTTGGGAGACAAGATGTATGATATATGACTTGACCGCACAAGCCTGCTCCGGGAGCAGATCTTTCTTCAGTGAATTTGCATTTGCCGAAGCCGGCTCAAATGAAAGGTTGAATGCAGATTCCCATGGTCCTTGTCAGTGTAGGCATTTGTTCACACGACACCCAGCAGAGCTTCGCTGCTGTCCTGGAGTTCTTAGTCCTTTGAAAGTTTTTAGTTTGCCACCCGTTCAGCAGCAGCACACTGCTGCCAGTTCCCTAAGCACCCGCCAGCCACAACACCCGAAGCCAAGTCTCCACAGCAAAAAACGTTTCCGTAGCATTGCTTATGGACATCGGCGTCTCGGTGGACATTGGCCATGTGGCGGGGGCTCAGGCTGGACACCAAATCTGGCGAAGGATTCGCATCTACGTAGCTCACCGCAGGGGTTCCTCACATGATGAAAACGTGCAGATATTTTTGTGTTAGGTTTTCTTTTCTTTTTCCCGTGTCCTGTTTTCCAGGGTGCAGCATCAAGAAGCAACTCAACCGGAAAGCAAGTAATCAATCAATCCAGCAAGTCAAGCAAGCCAGCAATCAAGCAAGAAGCCGCAAAAAAGCTAGCGTAAATACGAACCACTGCTCTCATTACCACTGGGGCTACTGTTGCTATTTTTACTCCTTCCATCACCCCAATCCCCCTGCGATTGTCCAAAAACACAAAAGTCCCACACAACTCTCAGCAGCGTCTCAGCAGCTTCTCAGCAGCTTTTCAGCTGCTCTCATCTTCGTCCATGTTTTGCAAGTTGGGGGGATTTGCCCCCACCAACCTCACTGCTGCTTTTTCAACAAATACCGCGTCTCACACATTTCATGAGTACTTACCTAAGAAGCTGCATCTTCTCGTCTTGATGTTATGAAACAAGAGAATCACATGGTCTAACAAGCTACATTCTCACGTTCGTCCATGTTTAGCAGATTGGGGGCTTTGTGTGCCCCCGAACTCCCCCGCCATACCTTAAGACAAGCATAACGTTTGTTCAAGAATCATGAACAACTTAGCTAAGAAGCCCGCTGTTCTGATCTTCTTTCATGTTTTGCAAATGGGGGGGTTGCGCCGGCCACCAACAAAACGCCCAAACAGCAGGGGAAAAATCGCAGACCATTTGTTTATGTGGGCCAGCTGGGGTTCCTTATGCAGGGCCTTTACAGATTATTTTTTTGTAGGGAGCTTGCAAAGACCGATGCTGTTACTGATGCCCGCATTCTTACGTTTACCATTACTGCTACTGTTTTCATCATGATTCTTTTACCAGCGCCATTGCTAGCATTGTTATTGTTTCTTTTTTTGTTTTCTACTGATCACCATTTCTAGCATCACTACTACGACAATTTATATTGATACCGCGACGGCTGTTCCTACTACTACATTACACCACGTTTGTTGCGATTACTATTGCCAGAAATGCTACAGTCAATCACTCATACTATTCTTACTACAACTGCGGCGACGACCACGACTCTACCTCTACTACTACTACTACTGCTGCTACTATTACTGCTGCTGCTACTACTACTACTACTACCACCACCACCACCACCACTACTACTACTACTACTACTACTACTAGGTACCCTGCGGGGAAAACATCCCAAAAAGCAGAAATACCGTGATACCTGGTATCATAAGTTTTCTCACTGGGCACATGCCAATGATGATGAACCCAAATAGGGACAGTAATACCATGATGATAGTGACAGTATAACCAGAACAAAAGCATCATGATACTCATACGTGAGGAGACGCACCATAGCACAGCAATGATAATAACGTGATGATGACCGCAACAGCAGACTCTTGTTCGTTGCGAGGCAGCCGCAAGTGTTCTGGGGTGCGGGCGCTTGTGGTTCAGCATGTTTTTGAAAGTTTCCCTGCAGATTCAGGTTTCACTCTTGGCCTGAAAAAAGGCCTGCGACGAAATCTTGCATCGCCTCGTTTTTGGACCCCGCGACAGTGTCCAAAAACGAGGCGATACAAGATTTCACCGGCTTCCAAATTCACTGTGCTTGCCAGCCCTTTCAGGGCCTCAAGCATGTGCGAGTCGCGTTTGGGGGGCGTTTTATCCCCGCCGGGTGACAACTACTACTATTACTACTACTACTACTACTACTGCTGATGCTACTAGTACTACCAGTTGTACTACTAGTACTAGTACTGGTACTGGTACTACTACTACTACTACTACTGCTGCTACTACTACTACTACTACTGCTACCACTACTACCACTGCGTTCCGTTGCCAGTATTCTTCTCCTTATGATTCTGCATAACTAGCTTTTTCCATAATGATTGTATTGCCAGCAGCAGTACCGCCGCTGCTACTTTTACTGTTGTTTTAACTGAATCATTATCATCACTGTTATTGCTATTACGATTCTTGCTCCTGCTGCGATGACTATTACTCTTACTTTTACTTTGGCTCTTACCATTTCCATTCCTGTTTTTCGTCTCTTGATTTTTATGATTACATTTCACCTACCGCCTTTGTTTTGTTACTATGACCTGTAATGCTGCTGTTATTGCTTTAGTTTTGTTATGGTTGTTATCACCTTCATTACAGTAGTACGGTTACTCGTACAATTACAGTTAATAAATGATCCTGGCTCTTATTACTATTATTGCACTGCTGCTATTACAACTACTACAAACTTATTTTTCAGTAGTAACAGGGCGAGGAAAACAATTCTTGTTACTTTCATCATTCCTATCACGATTCCTGAGCCTTCTACTGCTCTTGAGTAGTAAAAGCACTAGGAATCGGAGAAAAAAAACAAACAAACACACCAGCAACCAAATAAACGGAAACACACTCCGGGCAAAAACCGGTGTGATTTGATTTGATGCAGAGGGTGCGTGGATTTTTTATTGGTGCGAGATACTGCTGGCTCCGCTTTCTAACTCTCACATCGTTCAGAGAATTAGTCAGATGGCAGCCTACACGGTTGCCCTCGCTGACCATCAGCTACCATCAGCTTTGTGAATCCTGACTGCTTGAGGTGTGGTCAGCTCATGTTAGCTCTTGCAGGACCAGCGACTGGCTAGTTCTAGGCCTTTCAATCTGTTCGGAACCATCACATGCAAAGCCCTTCAGCAACGCTTCAAACCATCCTCACCCCGAGTGCTGGGTGCGCAGGCACACCACAAGCCTGATGCCCTGTGCACAGCTCTTCGCTAGGCAGCGCCGCCGCTGGATCTCCGTCGCTTGCTGAAGCGCAGAGCTCCTCGTTGGAGGTTTGCATGTTCGAGGATTGTTGCAATGGTCTCCAACTGTGCAAGCAGTGTGGCATTGCCCACAAGCACCAGAAATCAATCAAGAACAACATCCGTTCATGCGTATCTTTGACTGAAAAGATCCACGAGGTTTCTGTCGCAGCATGCAGGCAACTGTCAAACAGTAGCCCGTAGCTGGCACCTTTTGAACATAGATTTTTACCAGGTTCCTATTCCAGATCTTCTGGCCGCCGCTTAGAAATCATTTAGTAGGAGCTTGCGGGTTCTGCGTGAATGCCTGAATTTGTACGCGAGCTTTACTCTTGCCTGTGCCATCTTTGCTCAGGTAGCAGACTCGAGATGCTTGTTCTGCGCTTCGCGGCAGCTCCGCGCCGTATTATCTGCATGTGTGAGTATTCGTTTGAAGTTCGACGCTTGGCAGGGGGAAATTTCTTTGGCACTTCAGTTCTCTGATTTGAAGCAGCCAGGTCGCTAGTTTACCACCTGCCATGGGCTGATTCGGAGGCAACATGTGCAGGCCAGTGGACCATTCACAAAGAGGTACGAAATTGAGCAACTCAAATGCAGAAGCTGTCCCACATGCTATGAAGCGACGGCGCAGTATGTGTCTGAGGAAGTAGGCGAGCCAGATGCGAATGCTGGCATGGCCTCTGTAGCGCAACGAAAGGTGCAAAGTTTCTTGGCAGGGAAGATGCGGGGGATGTTTGATGCAAAAAAGTAATTCTTACTGTTTCAGCCTCAGCATGGATGGCACTCAGATCTTGGTCGACCTGATAGGGAAAAGAGGTAGTGTAGAAATGTGGAAGGACCTTTTATGATTGCTTGGCTGCATGAGAGCTCAAACAGGATTTGGCTCAATCCCTCCATGTCAATCTGTGCGACAAGTCGTTGTGTGCTTCGGGCGCTGACGCGCGCCAACCTGTACACCAAGGATCACGAATTAGGGTGCTCCAGGCAGGCTTTTGTGTCGGAGGGCTTGAAGTGAAACCCCAGACGTCCTTTCATTTCTGAAATTTCCAGGCCCCAGTGAGTGGGCCGTTGCCCATCTACTGCCGGTGCCCTCTGCGCCCCTTCCCTTGCACGTGATCAAGTCTTGCTTGCTCACCATCGTGTAAGACCCAGCTCCTGACTCATGGCCAGAGGTGCCACGCCTTTACAGAAAGTGCCGCTCTTCCGGCTCCTCCTCAAGATCCTTGGCGAACATCAGCTGGCCTGCATGTAAACAAGACTCGGGCAGATTCATTGTTCTTTGCCATACAGATGCGCTGTGCCGCGACAGAGCTCAGATGAGGCTTGCGCCTATGATCAAGTGGGATGAGTGCGACAAGGTCCCAGGGGCCAAGGGTTGCTGAGCTGTGCCTTGTCCAAGATGTCATAAGTGGTGCCATGGCAGATTCAGTGCACCTGCCACGCGGCAAACCTTGACTTTCTGGACTTCCCTTTGCGCAAGTGCGTTACAAAGCTACGCGGCTGCTGCCTGGCTCAGCAAAGTCGAAGGCTTCAAAACACTGCAGTTTTTGGCACGTGTTTTTCAGAACTGTATGTGTCATAGGCAAGCTTGATGCGAGGCATGCCCTGGATACTCCTTGAAAGAGCCGAGCAGCTGCCTGATGCCATTTGCCAGCACTGTACTTGGCTGTGAGCTTGGCTGCCTTCTGAAGCAACCGCCTTCAACAGGGGTGCGCGTGGGGAGGGACTTCCACGACCCCCATAAATTATGGATGTCATCATGGACATCAACCAAGCACGATTCGGGTAGAAACGGCGGTTAAATGATGGTCATGACGCAGGTTCGATTCAGCTATACATTATTCGCTAGTGCCCAAAGCCCTAATTTTCATGATCTCACGCACTAAACCGCAAACCCTGAACCCTAAAACCCTAAAAGGGTACTGACCGGGACATTCGTTGCCCCTGCACTGCTGCGCGATGCGCGTGTCTAAAACCCTACAAGCCTTGAGCCCAAAGCGCCAAATCCTAACGTCGATGCTGCGCAAGAGCAAGTTTGATGTGCGTCCTGAGCGCTGGACCCAGCAAGCTGTTGATGCTATGCAAGAGCAAGTTCGATGCTAGGCTCCTCAACTGTCGATGCTATGCCAGCACAAGTTCGATGCCATGCCAGAGCAAGAGCAAGTTCAATGGCCTAAGCAATCGACCCTGCAAGCTGTCGGTGCTGCGCGAGAGCAAGTTTGATGTGCGTCCTGAGCGCAGGACCCAGCAAGCCGTTGATGCTATGCGAGAGCAAGTGTCTGTAATTAGAGGGCGGTTGACGTACCGCTAGCCCGGGCGCTGGCTGAGTCTTCAGGCCTCAATTTGAGAAGCTGATTGTTGTAGATGATTATAGACAGATCTTCTTTTTGTGACCCGGCTGCATCGGACAGCGCGCAGTCAGTGTCCGGTGCAGGAGGCGGTAGAGTTCTCCCTAAGCTGTCTCCATCACGGGATGCTGTAGTCGGGCCCAGATTTCCACCTTGCGATGCTGTATGGCCATGCAAGCGGCAAAACCCTAAACCCTAAACCCTAAACCCTAAACCGTTACCTTCTCTTCCACCTCAGGCATCGTCTCTTTGGCCTCATGTAGGGCTGAGTGTAGACCTCTGGCAAACTTATGATCC
>CAJNIZ010000336.1:155891-172359 GCA_905231905.1 Symbiodinium pilosum | reverse complement strand
CAGAGACTGCTGGGACTATGCTACTTGCGAAACTGGGTAATGGTGTGGCGTGGAAAGGACAGGTGTGAGGGGAAAGTGTGGTCGAAAGAGGTGGAGAGTGAGGTGGTAAAGCAGTGGAGGGTGGAGTATAGACTGGAGAGTGGAGTAGAAATTGCATTGCAGAGTGGAGTGGTGAGTGATGCAGAACGTGAATAAGAGTGGAGTGGAAACTGGAGTGATCTCTGGAGTGAGGGTGGAGTCCAGAGTAAAGTCAGAGTTAGACTGGACAGTGGAGTGAAACGTGGAGCAAAGACTGGGAGAATGGGGAAAGTCGGGAGGAGAAGGTTTGAAAGAAAAATGGGGTGCAAAGAGAAGTGGACACTGGAGTCGAGTTGGCGAGGTTCTGCGATGGGTTTTCCGCGCCAATTGACGAGCTTTGTGTTTTTTGCTGGCATGTACCTTCCCTCCTCCTCTTCTACTCCATGCTACATAAAGCCTGGCTAGCTTTCGTTGGCCTCGGCTCGCCCCTCAAGTTTGCCCAGGATCAGGGCGGGCGTGAGCCCGCTGGGTTTTTGCAGGAGGGGATAACGGGCTTTGATTCCAATTTGCGAAGGGTGTCTCACGCTGCAAAGCTGGAAAGATAGTCGGGGGTCCGAGCAAAGTCAGTTTGGGACTATGGGGCTTTCTTGGGGAATATATCCAGGCCAGTCCGAATGCATTTCAGGTGTCAGGTGCGAGGTGCTGGCATCCTCTGCATTCCTGTTGTGATTGGTCTCCAGGATAGCATCGGATCCTGCAAGCAATACAGAACAACGCGGAAACATCGTATTCGCAGCAGTATTGCATAGTTGCTCTTTATTAGCACGTCTTTGACAGGTTGCATCTCGCGATTGCAGGATCAGCTTTCACGAAGTCCCAGGCCACCTTGGATAGACAGACATGTTGTTGCTGGCTTAAACGTTGGGGCTCGGACTCCTGCAGTTTCATGTGCCAGGCACTGCGCTCGGAGAGGGGGTGGAGGGCAGCTACTTCTTGGAGCCTTGGCTTGCAACGGAAGCGTTCAAGTAAGCCGTTAGCACATGTTCAGACCTGCTGGCCAGTGTTGAGTGCAATGCGGAAACCTGGGCTCTCTTCAGACGGCCAACCTGCTGACGATGCCCTTTGCGGGTGAAGGCACTTTGCGTTCCAGGAAGCCGGGACAGTTCGGGGCTGTGCCAAGCTTGCTGCGCAGCAAAGCTAGAAGCAAGGAGTCAAGGCAACATGAGCTGCTGATGCCTGCGTGCACGCGATGACGGTGCATGTGCCAGCGAAAACTGATGGTATGTCCATGGGAGCAGCTGTTCATGAACTCCTTGCGCCTGCGCTTCCGCTTTGCAGGTGGCATCTTTCAAAGGCTTTGCCGCCTGCAAATGGATGCCCTTGCTGGGCTCTCGGGAGGCACTCGAGCCATGGGCAGACTTCTGTGCTGAAAAAACACAGCTGCCCTCACCTTCAGTTTGACATCATTTTCAAATTATTTTCTTGTTTCCAGGCGCCTTGCTGCACATGGCGGCGGCCCTGCGGGGGGCACGAGCCTTGCGCCGTCTAGGCACCATCTCAGCACCGCACCATGGCGGCACGCCATCTCATTACGTGCCCCCATGCATTGCAATGCCTTCTTGGAGTGAACTTTGACGTAGATGTGTCAGAGGAGATCTCAGTTGCCGTGGTTTGTGCAACTTAAACAAGTGACAGGTGTTTACAACAACAGGACCAGGAAGACAGTGAATCTGCCGCTCACATAAGGATGCTACGCTTGCTGGATCCAGTGCCTGGGCACAAGGGAAAAGAGCAATTCTGCAGGTATTTGGGACCAGGCGGCAGGTTTGCTGGCACATGCTGAAGATCTGACACTTCACTATTGAACTGTCTTCAGTTTCGCTGAGCGCCTGGCACAAACAAGGCCAATGAAGCTTTCCAACTGGAGGAGGTGGTGGTGGCTATGGGGCTGGAGGCTGTTTGAGTCTCATGCTTTTCTAAGTTGTGATGCTCGGGCTCGGGGTCTTGCTCCTGATGTGCTGTGGCAGGACTCCCTGGGCCTGTTCACCTTCATGCTGCCACTGACACAGTTGGAAAGAAGATGCAGCATCAAGAGGCCTGAAAATGTGAGATCCTTGCGGCTGAAGATGTCGTCAACTCTTGTCAGAGTATAGGCTTGGCATACATCTGCAAGCTCCCGATGCCTTGATCAAGCCGCCGGAGGCCGGCATGTGTGCAAGAAAGCTGCAAGGTCAGCATCTCCAGTTGCATAGCAACGACGGTAGTGCCTACGTTCATCCGGCGGAAGGAAGTTGAGAACTTTCTGTGCGCTGGCTTTTACAGCTTGGCAAAGGCGGTGTGGTAGTGGCTTCTCTATTTTCATCATCAGTGAATCCGGAAAGAGCCAGGACTGCCTGGCACCGGGCGGGTTCGTGGCCTTCTCCCAAAGTCAGGAGCGCTATTTCATCAGCCTTGTGACAGTGGCCTGCTTGATGTGAGTTTGGCCAGGAGCAGCTCATCGAGACAGTTGCATCCTTGGCACGAGATTTATTGAAATAATTTGCTTGCATCCGCACTTTCAAGTTGGGTGCCCAACCAAAGATAAAGCTCCTCCTGCCAGTGTCTGTACATTCCTAGCCGATCCCAGGTTATTTTTCAGCTCCCGTACCTGGATGAATGTTTTTTCGGCACCCTGTCTGCAAGTGGCACTTGTTATTCGGGGGTAAAGACAAGTATCAATGCGTTCCATATCGTCCAGTCTCACCTCCGTATTTGTTGTCTATACATGCTTCGCCGAGGACCTAGACCTAAGGGCCTAGAATTGGATTTCCAGTCCTCCATGAGATGGGTCTCGTGCAAAACGCGCTTTCAGCCCTTCAGGTCTGGACATGGCTAACTATGGCCCAGACAGGGTAGCGGGCACCACCCCACTCAACCAGTGCTTTTGGCCGCAAGACTTCACTTTGTAGGAGGTCGCAAGACTGGAGCATGTGTAACAGTCACTTGCATGGGTCCAGTCTTATTGAGCGGAAAGGTGTGGTCCCTGAACTGTTCATGATGAAGCAGGGGCTGCTGGCATCATGCTCTGCACTGCTAAGGCCTCTGGTCAAGCTGGAGGCTCGCAACATGCCGAATGTCACAGATTTCAGCATCACGGCAATCTGAACATTCCTGCATTCTCTCTCTGGACTGTAAAGTCAAACTTCATAAAGTCCAAGCTCTGCTTCTTGGGCCTGCTGCAGCTGCTCCAGGCTCTCACGACCCTGCGGCCCATGGGCACCTTGATCTCAGGGCCGTTCCTTTCTTACACTTCTGCACTTCACTTTGCTATCAAAAGGCGACTCCGAGTTCAATGGCTTACCTGCTTGTACCAAGGCTGCGGCCAGTCTCTCTAGACTCTTGGTTCCGAAATTGTCAGTATATGTTTGGTTGGAGACTGTCCGTGTGGGTCCAAGTACAATAAAGTCAATTAAGTAGTCCAGAACGAGCGCAGTATGACTGGATATGGCTGGGGCCTTTGGTTCATGACGATTATTGTGGCTGGACGATTCACATGCATGCTATTGGTTTCATATCAAACTTCCGGCATCCTGGGAGTAGTAGTGCGTTCGAAGGCCACTGCAGAGTAGTTTTCGGCCCAGTCATGGCATGAAATCAAGTCCGGAGTGCAAAGTATTGTATGAGGGAGGACAGCAGGAGCCATTCTTCACTACAGCATGTCAGCAAGATCCCGAAGCCTATCATCTCTTCGTGCCATGTCAAGATGGCGTGACAAGGACATCTCACCTATGAAGCGGACCGTGACTTTGCCTTGGCTTCTTGGTTGCACCCACTTTGGTGTGCCCAGCCATGCCTGGAATCTCGAACAGCATCCAACTACCTTGTCTAAAGTGTGCAGAGACAACTCCAGGCACATGTTTCAGTCACCTGGGATGACTATGAAGATGCCACTCGGCCCAATTCCCGCAATCTAGAGTGGATGAGCTTACAAAAATACTGGCAGACGTCCAAGTGATTTAGCCCTTGGTGCGACGCGCAAACTTTGCAGAATGCTAATTGCTGCCTAACAAGCGCTGAACGACAGATGCCTGCAGAGCAGCATGTTGGAGGGTCTGCGAACTTGTCGGCATAAAGGTCTGTTGTTTCAAAGTCGGCGTTGCTTAGAAGATTTATGTATCTTTGGGTTGGTAGGATGTTTTCATTAATGCACTGGAGGCTCCACGCCGTGGAAGCTCTCTCGACCTGGAAGCGTGAGATGGGTTTTCGGATATTTTAAGGTGTCGGTTCCGTGCAGCTCTTCGTGTAGGTCTTGGTACGCAATGGTACGCAAAAGGTAGGAGAGCATTTGCAGTGCTACATGGAAGGTCACCTGAAAGCTGGCGCATCAGGTGTTTGCTAGCGAGCCCAGCATGAGAAATTTCTACAGTTTACTTGCATGAAGGTATCCCCACCTCGACTTGCACCCATCCCAAAGGACTCCGACAGAAGCCTTCACGAGTGTTTGTGGCTAGGGGCTGCAAAGGGCACATGGCGCTGAAGCACATTGAATTGACCGACATGGAGAAATAAGCATGTCTAGCTGGCATGCCACTACATACTACATACCCTACGAACAGCCAACAGGTTAGGTGTCAGGAAGCAACTGTCTCGGGACAGATGTGAAAAGCGTGGAAGCGCTCGGCGCAAGTCTGACCTGCCAAGCAATGGGTGGATATAGTGACACAAACCCTATTTCTGAGAACACAATTCTATGATGACATGCTTGGGATGCCTGCCAAGGCCACACAGGTGCCTTCAGTGCACAAAATGACTCCTAGATGGCATAGGACGAAACACGTGTTTTTGCCTAATTTAAAGGCTTGAAATGATGATAGACATGAGACGGGAACCTCTGAAGCCCGCTAACATACAAGTTGCTCTTCCTTACCCTGCTCAGGCAGGATGTGCTTGCACAGACGTCTTAGAGCGAGCTCTTCACAAGCTTTCAAACCTGGAGAGAGCATGGAAACAGCAAAATCCAGGATTGTAAATTTGCTAGAAGGCAGTCAATTCAGCACCTCAGGTCTGGTGTATCTAGCTTCGGGAATTCAAATGAAGGAGGTGGGTGCAGGTGAGTCCTGTCGTACTTGACTTACGGTATGCAGCAGTGGTTCTGCTTCCACATGTGACTACGCTGCTTTAGTTCGGCTGCTATCCATGATCTGGTCACTGGCTGAGAGTTTGCTGGCTGGACATGACTGCATCCCTGGTGGCCTTCAAAAGAGGAAGAGCTCCTCAGCTTGGATTCCCAAGGACATCCAGGTTTCGCTTTGCTCTCGGCAATCGTTCAAGTAGTTAAGTAGTGTGCAATGCAGGCGTGCGGTGCAACCCGTACTAGCACACGTAATTTATGGCCACTGTTGAGGGTGACCATGGGTTTTCCTCGTTCAGATCCTAATGTCCATGAGTTGACCGTACAGGCCAGCAACAATTCTCACTTCATGGCTAATGATTGGCGGTCAATGAAGCAGTTTACTCAAAGCAGACTCTGCTGCAGCAAAGTGGCAGGCAAGAATTTGCTTTAATCGGATGGATGCTAGAGAGTGAGTTGTACTTGACCGGGTGCCCATCGGCCAAGTAGAAGTAGAATTTGACTTGCATGCACGTCACCGTGTCCAGCATGCTGCAGGAAAAGGATGTGCCTACGCAGTGAACATTGGCCGTGCAGTGTGCTGTTATACTCCGGTGCGGGTTTGGTTAAGATAGGTTCTTCAGAAGTTGGAGCTGCAAAAAGATGGCTGCTAAGTCGTTTGGTGTTCACAGCGCCACTCAGGCTACTTACTGGCCAAATGTCCCTCGAGTGGTACCAGTTGCTATCTTCACCTTAGTCCTGCCCATAGTAGCAGTTGTCACGAGGCTGTCTGTCAGCCACAAGATGCATCTCTGAGGCTGCCGCGTGCGCGGTTGTGCTTCAATAGTGAGTCCAAGGAATGGCACGGGGAGCTCCGTTTTGCTCACGTCCTGCCACGTTCATGGGTGTGAACATTGGTAAATCCATGTCCCTAAGGGGATGACGAAGTTACTCTAAAGGTGTCTGCACCGGCACACAGCTGGCCCCCCGAGCCAAATTCAGGAGTCAGCCCCGAACTGCTGCTGGAGAATACGATGTCATTGCTGGATTTTATGCATGCATGCACCCGAGACGAAGTGCGTCTCACTGAATACAGCCTCGGCCACAGTGCAGATGAGAAGCCATTAAAGCACAATGCAGGGTGTCAGCATAGTGCAGTAGCGGGAGATTTTTCCAGGGGCCCTGTGACCGAGCACAGTAGTTCGCACCAGTGCCTGATCGCTAATGCTTTCCTGGCCTGGGACCTCCAAAAGCACCTTTGGCAAATCTCCTTGAACTCCGTTGAGACATGGTGCTATATTGTGCTACTTGGTACTTTTTCTGCAGTGGCTTTGTCTAGGAAGCGCTGAGTCGGAAAGCCAAAGCTGCGACATTGCATGCTTCGAAGTGCTTGTCGTACCGTGCCTCTTTCTGCGCAGAAGGAGCCGTGCATTCAGCACAGCCATGTTGACATCACCATGTAGCTGCAAACTCTAGCGCGGCCCCTGCGCTTCAGCTCCGTAGTGGGTGGAGAGTACCGTTTCATAAAGCCGGACCCCCGGCCGGACCTTTGACCAAAAACAGTGGCAAGTGACCCCAAGATCTTTAATTTCGACAACTCTCTCTGCAACTCGCAGGCGGCTTTGGCCGCAACTGTACGATTACAGATCTGATGTGGGCATCTGGGTCCTTTGAATGGCATCCTGCCAAAGGCCGCAGGACCCATCCTCCCGTCCTTCAGCCATGTCCCACGCTAAAAGCGTAAGGGGCTCCCTGACGCGAGGTGCCCGACAAAACGCCATTGATATATCTCATTTTGTTGATGCCTGAGGCACCGTAGCCACTGCTCCAGAACAAAATACCAAAGCATGTTTCACATGATTTGCATGCTTGAGGCTCCAGGGGGCGTCGTTGCGGCGATTCAAGTATGTGCGCACTGCAATGTGTAATTGCACTATGCCAGGGCCAGAAGTTGCGATAGGGAGGCTTTCTCGTTTACACCAAACTTGGGTCCACCCAAATTTCAGGGTTTTGGTCCGATGGAGAGCACGGCGCCGCGGCGTCAACCTTCTGTGCGTGGCCTCCGAGTTGCTTGGGTATGCAGTTATTTGGGCACAGGGTCTCCGTGTTCAGGGATGAGGTTTCAAGGTGCCAATTCGCCCGTGCCCATCTAAAACAGTTAGCTGGAATTAGACTATTGACTGCAATGCCAAGGAGCCCAACATCCTAGCTCAGAACTTGTTTGCTACATCATCTCCATGCTCTTGGGATGGCACTCGGCGTCCAGGATGTGCGGAGGGGTGCTCTTGTGGCTGGACAGAGCGGTGTCATCCTAGCTACGTGCTTGTTGCAGAGAATGCTAGCCGCAGCGCAGAGGGGTTTCGCTTGGTAGACATCGGTGCCTGCGGCATGGATTTTCGAGTCGTCGTCCTGGTCTCGCTCATGCTGCCAGTGCTCCTACTTACATGCCTAATTGTGGCCCGGCACATCTTGGCAAACGTGGCCGACCCTGATGGGAGTGTCCTGGATCGACGACAGAACCGTCGAATGGACTCTCTATGCAGCAAGTGCCTTGGTTGCCTTATAGTGGCTCGCAGGTTCACAGAGCTGTTGCAGGAGCGGAGGCTCCGCAGATTTACTTACGAGTAGCATGTCCACTATGAAGTTTTGCAATCCTGCACTTGGTGCTTGATTCATGGTGCGTGTGTGCCAAAGGGACCGAGAGGTGGCAGCCATGACCAGGAACTTGAGGACGCATTTGTGTATGATGGTATGACAGCTGGCGCACAGATTTCGAGGGGCTTTTGCTAATGATGTTGATCAGGGCTGTTCAGTCGACGGGGGAGAGTCTACAAGGCGCTGCCATGAACTAGGCGTGAGCAGACTGCATTAACGAGCAGCCAAAACGTTGTTCCCTGTTGTCTTGCTGCCGCATTGTTCTTGCTGGGCCCCCCTGCATCTCCACTTCACATTGTCTTATCAAAGATTCGCAAGTTCTGAACAGGGTAAGCTTGTGCGCGACGTAGATTCAACACGAAGCTGGATCTTGTTTGCCAGTCATGCCATTTCGGCATGCTTGTCGCCACTGCAGGAGGAAAGCCCGCGAGGTCCAATGATCTCAGGGCTGAGAGCACAGCAGACCCGTGATCGACTCGCACAGCTCTCACCAAAAGTGAAACCTGGGAGCAGATGTAGACAATGCCCAACGTACAGGCTGCTCGAAGATTGCACCTTGACTTGGCTCAGGACGCTTTCGGATGGAGCGTGGTGTGTACGACATGTATGAAGGATCCCCATTTTCGTCACAGCGGTCCTCATGAAACATTTGAAGCACAGCTGCCAGCTCGGACAACAGTGAGCCACACTAAGGGCCGCAGCGCAACTTAGTACATCTCAGCACTTCATGCAACTGTTGTCAACCATGATTCCATGGCATAGCTTACATGGGTAAAGCCGACGTTGCATGCGAGCAACATGTGAAAATTGGTGATGTGCCGGGTGCCCATGTTGATAAAACTTGCGCCAGGTTCGATGCCTGCACACATTGTAATGACATCCTTCAAGGGATTTTGAGGGAACTCTTCTTTGGCAGGCCAAGCAACAAGCGCCTATCAATGTGTGCTGCATGAGAGGCCCAACCTGATTTGGCATCGTTCGTATGTATGTTTGCTTTGTCTTTCCCAGTGCCGTCAAGCGGGAGCCTTCCCTTCAAGGCTGCACCAGTTGACAGCAGCAGGGCACTAGATGACGTGAACTAATTTGTAAAGCCAACAGTTCATGGACGCCACCACGTTCCAGCACTGAGGCTTGTCGCCTTGTGATGTGCTGGATTCGTCGCACCAGGACCTGCTGAATGTTCCCGATGGAACCAAATAAGCCAGCTGGGTCATTTGAGTACACGTGTTTTGCGGTGGGATGCTGGTACTGGACAGCTTTTGTGTGAAGCCCCGTAGAGAGAAGTCAACTACGAGATGGCAAGCCAGCAGATCACAAGTTCGGCCGCAAAGGAGGCATGTTCTGGAGCTGCTCGGTGTCTTGCAGGCAAGGATCTGAACACGCATTCCGCAATGGGACAGTCAGCAAATGTCTATGTGGCACTGTCGTTGATGGTTCGTTGAGACTTGATGCAGGTCCTGCAGGTTGCTAGCCAGCAGGCCTGGAATCCCGAGTTTCAGTTCTTCACTTTGGGATAGGGCCGACTTGTTCCATTGAGGCGGCTTGTTGCTATGGAGCTTTTCTTCCTTGTGACAACCTTTAATTGCAGACTCTAAGTTCCCCCCCTGCCTCTCATACTTGCGTGAGATCAGTGTTTGTCCTTGTGCAGTTCAGTCTCACGGTATATGGACGCATTATCGCCGGTGGAACTGGTGGAACTGCCTGTCGGAGTCTGAGAGCTCTGCCATCCCCTTTGAACCGAATCGTGAATTCATCACAAGCCCTGCTTCCCCCACAAGGCACAACCTCTGGGTCCAGCGCCGACCACTTAAGCGAACCAGACGCATCCTCAGGTCTTCCTGAGTCTTGCTTTTGCGGTGGAAGTGTCGTCTTTGCCCGAAGGCAGCTGACATGCTGATAATGATAAAGCTATGGCACTGTTATTGTAGGCCGAGCCATGTCCGCCTTGAGCTCTGCAGCCATGATCAACTGGCACGGGCGCGGCTTGCTCAGGAGCTGTTAACATTCGCAGCCATTTTCCGATTTTCCTGCAGTAGCTCAGAGCAGGTGGGCGTGGCAATTCTGGAGCTGCAGAATTACTTTTACAATGGGAGGGACATGCGAAACACATCATGGTCCAATTCCATGCAAACTTCCCACAGCTGGGCACTTCGAAATTAGAGCCGGTGCTTCAATCCGCAAAGTCGGTTTCTAACAGGCCGGACCAGAAGTATATAGAAGTGTCAAACTCGAGCAGTCAGGCCCCACTGCTAGAAAATAACATTCAGTGTACTCCTACGCAGTGGGCTGAGGGACACTGTGTTCAGAGGATTGTGTCTGTTGGCTGATCCAGTTCATATAACACCAACAACCTGACAGGAGCTCCTGGCAATAAGCAACAGCAGAGCATGATGTCCCGTACAACACTCCTCAATCGATCTACTGCTCGGGTAACCATGGCGCACATACAGCCATGCCCGAGCGTTGGATGCTTGTTCTCGCGCCAGCTGCAGCAGAAGGCCCATTTCATTTCAAGCTGCATCCTGCGAGCTGTCTTCATGTCATCTCCATGCTGAAGCCCGACTTTCAGTGACCTGGGTTTCCTGCAAATTGGACCGAGAGGTCTCGCCTCCGCGGCGCTCTGTCTTGCAGGCCCGGCACACCGCAGGCCTCCGCAGGCGGAACGCTTACGTGTTGCTCTGCGGTGAGGGTGGGGACGCATTGTGAGCAGGCATCCAAGCCGCTTGTAACTTGTTGTGGTCCTGTGTTCTTGGCGCAGGTGGCCTTGGACCAGAGCGCAGAGGCTGCCAAGATTTTGGAGGCACACTGCACCTCGAAACCCGAAAGCCGAATTCCAACTTGCAGTTACAATATTTGCAAAGGCCGATGCTTATGCCTTGCTGGCACAGAAGGCGCAGCGTAAGAAGTACAAGCAACAGTGAAGATGGGGACCATCATGATCATCCCGTTGCCGTGCCATGAAGGGCGAAGGGCTGCGAGAGGACTTGGACGCAAAGTGGCTGAAAGGCGTGTCTTTTGAGGCTCGCAGGTTAAATGCAGCGGCCTTTGGTTTGTATTTCTTGGCAGATCAGGGCTCTGGAAGACTACTTCCCACCTAATACAGAACGGGAGCCCGACCCTGAGGTGGAAGGCCGCGGTCGGGCTGGCTTGCTGGCGGACTTGCAGGGGTTTGAAGATGTTTGCAGTTGCTGGATGGTATGATGTGGGCACTTTTCCAGCTGTATAATGAGATCACGCCGCACTAGCAGTCACTAGCAGTTGGGGCTAAGTGAACTTTGTTCACAGCCCCTGGCGGCAGGATCTTCGATATTACTCGGGCAGCAATGGCTCAGATATTCTTGAGGCCAGCACTGCAGTGGACACGAGAAAAAGCAGACAAGTGAGTTGACATGCTGATGCTTTGTGAGGCATACCGCAAGATCCCTGGCAGTTTCCTTGCACCGCTAGCAGTGCTTGAGGGCCGCGCTCTGCCAAGATTCAGCATATCGAAGATTGCCAGGACTAGGCCTAAGCAGTGAATGGCAGCGAACTCAGTGAACTGTAATTTTTCAGGCAATGCCTTCCATGTTCGGACGCTTTTCCATTGCTGGGAGCTCCTCACTGCTGCCGAAGCAGAACGTGGCCAACGCGCCTTGCCTTCCAACAGTTGTTTGTAGTCATGGGTTCTCTAGTTCGGAGCGACATGCGTGGCATGAGGCTACAAGTACTGGATTTACGCTCGCCTGGACTGGCTGTGGCTTGCGCTGCCACCTGACTTGTCCGTTTTCGAGGATGCTGACCCAGCAGCCGTGTGGATTCCAGATGGGCAAGACCATGCCTCAGCTCTTTCTCGGCGCTGCTCACAGAATGGTTGCAGAAGCTGAAGCATGACACTCTATTGCTGTGATTTGGCTCTGTGCTTCAGGATTGGGACGGCATCAATGATCGCTTCGCTATAGTGCCGCGAAAGTATGCAAAGCCGTACTTCTGCAGGTGGCCCTGGTTGGTGAATGGCAGCTTTCTACCCATGATGCACCGCGCAACAGGGAGACTCCCAGCCTCGGATTTCTATCGTGGCCCGGAGTGGTCCCTGCTGGCTGCAATGCATTGGTATCGGGTGCCGATTCGGCGTTTTGGGTCTACAGGTGCAATACTCTGCATGGGGGGCCGGCGTGCAAAGTACGGGCGCTGCACTCGGCCGACCAATCCGGCTGCTTTCTCGTACAAATACAGCGCCGAGGTCAGCGAAGCCTCTGCAACCTTTCCGTTAATTCAGTGTCTTGCTGCCATTGCCAAGAACCCCTGAAGCGCACGCTGCACGCCTGAGGCAAACGTTCGTCAACTGCTGGATGGCTGGACCTCGACTGCTGCGCTTGCAGCGCACAGTTGTTTGTGTGTTGAATGCAGTATCTTCACAGTCTCTTGGGCACGGAGCGCAAGCATTTGTGTACACAGTCGGGGCTTTTTCGAGCGAAAGGACGTGGCGCCTCGCTGCCGCGCCGCGTCTTGAGCCGCCCTGCTTTCAGGAGGCTGGAGGGAAAGTTATTGATTGGTGTCCACGATGCTTCGGTATTGCACGAAGCAGCTGCCCATGCAGCCATAGTCCGCCGCTTCAGGATAGAACTGGCAAATTGGATGCTAAGTGGTGCTGCAACACGCAGCATGGAGTTGCAGGCGCGCTGCTAGGTGTGACTCTGCTGCGAGGGCATCGGATTGCGCGTTTCTTCAAGAGCATCGTTTGCATGAAGTGGCATTGAGTTCAGGAAGTAGCAGTAGCAGGCTAGACCAGGCTAGACCAAGACGTAAGCAGCTGTAGATAACCGTGGTGTCTTCCAGCTGCAGCCCGCATTAGTTAGCCCCATCTCGATGCTGCAGGTGATGCAAAGTGCTGGACGGATGTTTCCTGGCCAGAAAAAGCTTTGCAGTGCCAAATCAGCATCAACGGACCTTGTGAAATGCACAGCAAACACCTCGAACAACGTAATTGTTTCCTAAGTTGTGCGGTTGGTTGGAGTGGGGCCCACTAAGGTCTTGAATGCTACTGTGTCATCATCTTCGCTTTTCAGAAATTCTGTCCCACCCACCCTGCCCTTGATACCTTAACCAGTTGATGGGGTAGGGGGGTCTCATGTGGACTCATTCTCCACATCGATTGCCTTGCCAATCCTGGGGAGTTTTCAACCCCCCCTGGGTTGCATGAGGCTGTGTCCCTCACTCTTGACATGCGTCCATGTGTTTGTTCACATGTTCATCTCCTCCACCCATCGTCCTTGACGCTTGGTGTAGTAGACTGATGTACCAGCAACATTCAAAATGTAACCAGCCGAGCCGAAAGAAAACAACACACTTGCAAGGCCACGAGGGCAGGTCATGGAATGCAACAGGGAGTGCAATGGATCTGGGAATGCAATAGAATCTGGGTTTGCAACTTGGAAAGCTTTGCTCAGAGCCGCTTGATTGCAAACACTACACATGAATCACCACATGAATGTTAGAAGACAAACAAACCTCGCGCAAGTGTGTGATCTGCAAGCAAGCCACAAGGGGCAGTCCTTTCTGATTCTCTGACGTGCGAAGCTTGGGTACTGAGGATCCAGTCTTGCAAGCAGGCAGATGTCGTAAAACCAATGTGCCACACAAGGGCGGACTTGTGTCTTGTAGGTATGTCCAGCTGATCAGGCTGGAGATCTATCTCGTTTACACCTGTAGCTTCGTTGCAAACGGTAGGTCGTGAACACAGACTGCCGATGCTTAAAGCTTAGTGCTCAGTGTAAGAAGCACGTCAACGACTGTTTGAACCAATACTTCTTGGAGAAGAAGCCAGATCCATGTGATTCAGAATTCGACCAGACAGCCCCGCTGTAGGCTGAAGTAGGAATCCGCTAATTTCAATCGTCTAACGAAGAGCATGTACGAGATAGGGATTAGTCAAATTCGGGAAATGTGAAGAATTGCCAGCAGAGTCAGTTTGGAGTAGGCATCAAAAGAAGCGTGCATCAAACAACAATAAAAATGGACACCGCAAAATTAAGCACCAAAAAATCAAGCATCAACACAATCAGCGCCAACATACTGCAGTTTACAGCTTTCAGGAGCGGAAAAGGCTGCAAGTACGGTAAATACGGCATTTCTTCTGACACTGCACCAGCACATACTGTGTTTTCTTGTGCAATTTGCTTGCTTGGCTTCCTGGCTTCTTGGCTTTCTGGCCACTTGTCTCCCTGGCTTCGTGGCTTCCTGGCCTCCTGGCTTCCTGGCTTCTTTACTTGCTCTTTTATTCCTCTTATTTCTAATCATACGAGTCGTATGATTATTATTACGATTATTATGAGGATGATTATCATGACTACGTATTGTTTTCCCGGTTCTATGGTCCTCTGGTCCTCCGGTGCCGGGCCCCGGCAGACTCAATTTTTTCAGCAGTTTTCGTAATTTTTAATCACTGTCCATTTCTTCATCAATTTCGCTCAGTTTGCATAATTTTCCATCATGTGTCACAAATTGTCACCAGCTTCTGTATTTCTCAGAATTCTTTCTCCATGGTCAGTCAGTTGACACATTTTTCATTATTTGTCATCATTTTCATTAGTTTGAATGATTTGTCACCCGTTTTTTTCTTATTTCTCTTCGGTTTCCATCATTTTTCATTTGTTTAATTAATTTTCATTGTTTTCATAATCTGTATCATTTTGCATCAACGTTCCATCATCTTCATGATCACATTTGCTTGTCATAATCTTTCATCAGTTTCATAAGTTTGAATCTTGTTCCATTGCCCTTCATCAAATTCACCATATGTCATCGGTTCATCAAGCACCTTAAGACATGTTCATCATGTGTCTTCATATTCCATCATGTTTCATCATTGCCATCTTCATCATCATCATCATCATGATGGTCTTTCATCATTTCATCATATCATGTTATGCGCATGTTGGTAGTAGGGGAGAGTTGTGCGCATCATGCTGTTTGCAAATGGGGGCGGGGGCTGCGCCTCCACCCAACCCCCCGGTTTTTTCAGGCCATTCATGCTCGCAGTTAAAATTCAGATGTCATGACTATGTTTGCAGTAAGGGAAGGTTGTGCGAATCATTTTGTTTGCGAAGGGGGGGGGGGGGTGTGTGGGGGCATTTTCTAAAGGCCATCCATGCTTTCCATTGGTCATCGTTTTAGATCATTTCATTTTCATGATTTTCGTTGGTTTTCATCATTTTCCATGTTTCATCATATCATGTTTCATGGCTTTCAATCATGTTTCAGCAGGTTTCCATGATGTTCATCATTTTAAGAATGTTTCACCAGTTGCCACATTTTCGTCATGTTCATCAGCTCTCATCTATTTTCATCATTTTTCATGAATGCTCTTCATATTTCATCAACTATCATCATTGCTTATCATATCATTATCGTCATTTTTCATCACTTCCATCATTTTTCATGATTTCTCATAATCTTCCATCAGTTTTCCTTCGTCAATTCTCATCATATTTTCCATCCTTTCCCATTATTTTCCATTCTGTTCTCTCGATCTTCACCATTGTCCATCATTTTCATTTGTCACCAGTTGCCAATCATGTTTCATCAATTTTCAATGCTTTCATCCTTTTGCGCAAGCTCTCATCACTGCTCATCATTTCAGAAAGTTTCATCAATTTTCCATCAACTTTCTTCATTTTCGTTGTTTGTCATCATATTTCGTCACAGCTTATCATCTCTCATCATTTCCATTATTTTCCACCATTTTCCATCCATTTCATAGTTTTTCAGCATTCCTCATTTTACCATGAAATCGAGCTCTGGATCAAAGCATTCTTTCCATTGTGCTTCGAAATGGAGATCTATGGGGAACTTGCAGGCCCAGCCCCACCCCTCTAGCCTCGCAGGGAATACTTTTTTGGGTGGCCGGAAATGCTGCAATTCCTTGAGTTTTTCTATGCCTCTAGCTTGAAGGCCATTATTTGAATTTGATGCAGGCTTTTTTTCATGCTGCACCCAAAGCCGCGCGCGAGCATTCACGCATATGACATTCGAAGCTTACCATTGCAATCACAACAATTGGCTTAGTCCAAAGGCCCGTGGGCATCCTTGGGCCATTGGACGTAGCCCGGATCTGGAATAAGAAAGCAACATACAGAAAAACACACACACACATATACACAACTTTCGAAAGAAGGAAGCAAAAACATTCATGAACAACGTGATCGTGGTGCTGGATGCGATTCAAATGAAGCCATTGAATGATACGGGGACATGCGAGGAGCTTGGTGACGCCTGCTGCATTATGTAATTTGTTAGCTTGTCTGTGCGGTGTTCGATTGCAATCACATCAGCTCTAGATGTCTGTAGGCGGGGTCTGGATTCACGTAATTGCGATGAACACGATTTCACCTGTACGGAGGGCGATCCCTGCGCCAAGCCTCAACAACCGAGACACACCAGTGCTGAATGAGCTTGCAAAGTTGGAAGATGTATGAAGACACCGTTCGAGGGACTATTCGCTTGAAAGCATCAACAAGCGCACCATCCAACTTTCTTTGTTGCACTTTCAGGTTTACGACTATGGCCGCTGCTGTTTAGATGGACGTGAAGGGCTGTGGGTGGCCTTGCTGCAAATTATGCAAGCACCTATCTGAAGCTGCCAGAAACTCAGAAGCATGATGCGAATGACATGGGAGCAACATCTGATCGTGCAAGCAAAACAATCTACCGGCGGGGGGGGGGGGGGGG